>JACEGR010009793.1:0-23667 GCA_014170235.1 Listronotus bonariensis
AGCACGTTATTGACCGTGAATAAAATAAAATGACCTAGACTCTGTTATTGTTTCTTGACAAAAACCTTACACTTTTGTTTCGATTATTTGTTTTAATTTTATGATGCAATAATAAAATTATCACATCAATATCCTCTATACAGGGTGTTCACAATATAAAATCCTGTTAAAATACAGTTTAAAAAAGGCAAAATCTTATTAAATTTTCGTTTCAATAGAACAAAATTAGGCGATGTCACCACCGCTCTGCCTCGAAAGAAATAAAGACATCCCTTAAAAAACCATCTTGTGTGACCTGATTTTATGTAGTGGAAAGAATGGGATTGTCCTGGAACACTGCATTGCAAATCTAATGACCTGGCGATGGACTGTTATCTTTTTTCCTTTCGGGGTCCTTCTGGCTTCAATCAGGCAATATTAGGGAACATTAGATTCTCTTATAAAAGGTTTTGAGTCAATTTGAGAAAAATATGGCGTGTTTTTCTTTTAATGTGTTTTTGGTTGGGTAGCTTTTGATGTAAAATATTTTTAATTTGTAAAGGATATTTAACAAAAAATTAAAAAGTAATTGAACCGACATAAAAAGAAACTGTAAAAAGCTTTAAATATTTAACATTAAAGGTAATAGTTTTAAAATTAAGTAGGTTAATAACATATGGTAATTAAAATATAAAGCAACGTTTCGGCCAGTACTATCTCTGTCCGTTCTCAAGTGTAAACTAAACCTAAGCTTAGGAATTAGGTTTAGTTTACACTTGAGAACGGACAGAGATAGTACTGCCCGAAACGTTGTGTGAATAAATTAATAAACACAGTGGAAGTCCGAAATTCTTCTTTACTCCTGTATAAAGTAGTTAAATCAACCATAATTTTAATAGGTATAAAGTTTTTACAGAATTCGTCGCCTATCAATAATAAAAGTTACAAATATGTTTTTAAAAACTCAACCCTCGCTCCAAACTTTTCTCAAAAATATCTATATAAACACATAAACAGCATAAATCTTCAAAAAATCCTTTAAATATATCAAGTTTGACGCTTCTTTCGGACACTTCTATAAACTTCATCCCAACTATTTCATCCCGGCAGCATTACCTTGACAGGCCACGTGATGAATTCGACATCGTATTGGTAAATACGAAAAATGGAAGGTCTTTTATTTAAGTAGTCTCGTTTACGGGTATTCGATTTGGGGCTTTAGTAAATCGGCGAATGGAGAAAAAGCACACATCCAGAAGAATTTAAACAATAACCTTCTGCTGCTAGGTTAACAAAATATTACCTATTTTTATGACACAACATCCTATCCTTTTTAAATCTAATATATACAATAAATTTAATTTTATTTATTTATTTATTTGTTCTACAGTTGCTACAATAATTAACCATTTACAGAACAATACATAATATGATATTATGAAAACCTAACCTGAAAAATAAAAATCAAATATAAATACATTACACTTGGTTTACACATTACAAAGAGCATCACTCATCCGAAGTGAATAAAATTAATTTTAATTTAGCTTTAAATTGACTTCTTCGATAGATTAAATATATCTATGCTCTGGCAGTGTCGATCATGCAGTTGTTGCATTCTATATGATGGGGCACTTAAAGCTAGATATGATCTTGCCCTTCTACAGTAAAATGTCTCATAACATCTTCTATTTAATCTTGGTACTCTATAGTTTAGGTTATTTACCATATATGTATTATCAACTAAATTGTGAATAAGCCCATGTAAATGAAGAAGACTTATAAAAATACGCTTTTTTTCCTAAGAAGGAACATTATAATAATTTCTTAAAAATTCCCGAGCATTGTATAGATATGTACCTGTTTTCCGAAAGTATTTGCATTTTAAATAGTGACTTTGTACCGTTTCTAATGAATATTTATATTTACTGTAGAAAGGGGACCAAACTAGAGCACAATATTCTAATTTAGAGCATACAAGGGAGCTGTAAAGCAAGTCTATAGCTGCAGATGACTTAAACAAACGGGTATTTCGAATAATGTATCCCAACATTCGATTTGCACTCTTAATTTGTGACAATATGTCCTCAACAAAACTTTCACTATCACCAAGATCCCGCACACTAGTTTTCCGATTAATCACCACGGAGTCAATATCATAATCAATGTTCAGAACATTTATATTTCGCGTATATGTCATAATACAGCACTTTGATACATTAATACACAATTTATTTAATTTACACCAGCTACTAATTCTATTTATATCATCCTGCAATAATCGACCATCCTCAGGTGTTTGTATACCTCTATAAACTTTAAGATCATCAGCATACAATAGCACCTCTGAACTATGTACTTGTTTCACAACGTCATTAAAAAAGAGCAAAAATAATAAAGGTTACTACCTTGAGGTACTCCAGAGGTGCTTATATATGGATCAGAGCGAAAACCATTTACTACAACATATTGCTCTCAATCAGTTAAATAATTCTCTAAAAACGTATAAATTTGTCTGTTAACCCGTAGCATTTAAGCTTTGACAGTAATCGCCTATGGCACAAGGTATCGAAAGCCTTAGCAATGTCTGTGTAAACTACATCAACCTGACTAGCAAATAGTTTCCTATTATGTAGCAGTCGAAAATAGAAACACCCTGTGTTGGAGTCTGTTTTTTACGCGACTTTTCCTGGGTCACCTTGTGTTTTAATTTTTAGTCCTTTGTTTTGATGTCTTAACACTCTTGATCCTGTAAATTTGTTATATTGTTTGACCTAGAAATTATTTAACTTGCATTTATTTTTTACCCAATCCAATTGATATTTGGCACACAAATCAAGCTTTGCAGATTCTACAATTTTAAAACAAAAGTACTTTTTTTTAAATACCGCCAGAGGGCACTTTACCTAAATCTTAAAATTTATTTACATCATAACTTTTTATTTTGACAGATATCGCAAAGCTGAGGGCGCCATTTTATAGACAATCAAAAACTTAAAAAATAAGGTACTTTTTATTAAAGTCGATAAACCTCACCGTTTAGGCACCAATAGACATCAAGGTTTTTATCCATTTCAATCAAATTACCTACATACATACAGGGTGTCCAGTAACTCAACCGACAAACTTTACGGGGCAATTCTACAACAGAAAATAAGAAAAAAACTTTATATAAACATATGTCCTAAACGTCTTAGTTTTTGAACTACGGTGTGTTAAATATTAAAAAAAAACTTTTACAAAAACGTAGGCACACTGTATAAAAATGCTAACTTAAAAATCTAAAGCCACGTCAAAAATATATTCTTTATATTTTCTTTTAAGCCCTCCTAGAAAATAGATTCAAAGTCCATTTTCTTAATGGATCTGGGGTATTCAAGCATTTGTTCATATTGAGGACTCACGGCGGGATCCTGAAAGCCATTCCATCAAGCGAAATTAACACGAAAAGCGAATGCATTTACCTTTGAAGTTTTAGAACTTCGACCGACGTATTCTTTCATTTATCGCCCTTATTTTATGATTACAATAAAGCTATTTCAGTTGCTTTTTAAATATTTTTAATTAACTTAAAACGTACATTAAGTCAGTGGCGGCTCGCGGGTCTAAAAACAGGTGTAGTCAACACCGACTTCACGGAAAGCCAATCAACTGTCATCCGACGATAAAAAATGGCGGCATCTCTAGGTTTTTGGTACAGTAGACAAGTATAGTGTTTTTGTCAGTTTTTTCGTTTTCAACGGTTGTTTTTACCTTTTAATTGTTTTAAGTGGACATAAAGGACGTTTAAAATTGATTTTTGCAACTGTTAGTACATTGTATGTTTTATTTACCTTTTTTTTCTTGTGATGTTTGTGTAGTGGTGTATCAACAAGTGGTTGTTTACATCCGTTTAAACCAGTTTTTTCTAATTAAAACATTGTGTTATTAACTTTTTATTGGCCTAGTGAACTAAAAGGACCCTCTTAGTATAGTGTTTAGTGTTTTTTTGTGATTTTCTTTGCGATTTTTACACTCAAAACCACCAAACCATGACAGGTTATATACTAAATTTATAGTAAATTTCTGTTTTTTAACAAATTATGAAGTTTTTGAAAATGCCGTACTCTTGTTGTGTGCCTCTTTGTAAGAGTACCAGTGCCAGTAAAGGCCCAATGGTTTCAGTTTTTTATTTTCCCTCAAATGAAGATTTTAAAAACAAATGGATACATGCTATTCGTAGGGAGAATTTTATTCGAACAACACATTCTATAAGGTATAATTGATCCTAATTGTATTTTGTTTAAAAATATAAAGTTGTCTATGTTCTTAGTAGGTTTATAAGTTACATTTTCAAAGTGACGATATAGAACGCAGTACAAAATTTTATACTAATACAGGGGATATTTTGGATGTACCATTGAACAGGCCACGCTTAAAACCAGGTGGGTACCTTTTAATTTTTACTACTAAAGTGTAACACAGAAGAAAAAATAGGTCACTGAATTAATCTTAAATTGTTAAAATGTCTTTATTTGTACAATAAAATTTTTCATTCTAAAACAATGTATAAGTTGCACTGGCATTTTGGATCCAACTACTCTTATTTCTGCAAACGACAGGGGTGGATTATGCTACCCTAACCATGACGTGATATGTGCAGCTTATATGTATATGACTATAGAAAAATTATTAACCAAAACATCAGTTTTTTTAAGAGAACAGAACCATAGAGATATTGTTACAGTTCTGTCTCTTAATAATATTAATGGTGCAGATTAAAATTTATTTTTGGGACATAATTGTCAAAAACATGACACAAATTATATAGTTAAAGAACTTTTATTTAAATTTTCAAATCTATTTTTAAAAAATTTTGCCAAACAAAAAAATTATGTTTTAACTTCCAAAAATAATATTATGCCTCAATTGAAGCGGATAAAATCTGGCAACAAAAAAGAATAAATAGTTCGCATAACATATTTTTAATGTTTATAAGTTAGTTTATAATATTAGTATTTATTTTCAGATGATACCTGCTCAAATATGGTGAAAACAAATTTGGTGGGGTTGTTTGATTTGTAATCTGTTTTAAAGTACATTAGTTTGTCTAGCATTTTATTTTATTTTGTATAAAATTAAGGTTGTTAAAACAATATTATTGTACATTTTTTAATTATAGTACTAATTTGTATTTTTGACGTTGTCATATCCTTTTGGATTATTATAGACAATAAAGTGAAATAAATAAATAAATACATATCAAGCTCAAAATGTATGTTAAATTTAATCATCTATTAAATTTTGTGAACATTGTAAGTAAAAACATAATATGTATTTAATTGTAATGTTAAATGTACATTAATAATATATTCTACATTCGAAAATATTCGAACAAAACAGATAGATATATAGGTAATGCTAATATTTCAATTTTTCTAGTCTACATATAAAAAAATGTTTTTTTTCACTTGTTTAAAGACTAAAATTAATACTAACTGGATTATACACTGCGTCTGATAAAGTTGTAACCATATGGAAAACTTTTTTATTATTCATTTTGGAAAAAAGTTCAGTCAATATGCAGTTATCAAATTTTATTATTTTTTTAAATCCTATATGAGATATGTCAAAAAATATAAATTTTGCTCAAACAGTAAAATACCTTAGTTTTTAATATCAAAAAATTTTATTTAAAAAAGTAAAAAAGACGTACAAATATGCAGTTGAGTATAAAAATTCCTTCCATATAAATTATGATTACTTTTCTGGCAGGATACAATTTTAGCGTTTTTCACCAAATCCGAATGCTTATGCTTAATTGCTGTAATTTCATATTTGTACATGCTCATTAATTCTGAACAATTTTCTTTAATAGCACTTTCTTATTTTGTCAAAAATTAAGGTATATTTGAGCAAAATTCTATTTTTTAACATATCTCGTATAAGACTAAAGAAAATTAAAATTTAATAATTGCATATTAAATTTTAGACCATTCAGAACTTTGTAAAAAGATTTTTTTCCGAAAATGAATAATAAAAAAGTTTTCCATATGGTTCCAACTTTATTAGACACACTGTATAATATGTAATATTTTACGAATAAATATCATAAAAAAATATTTTGATTACGATAAACATGCCCAATAACAAATACTCGGCAAGTAGCGCCGCCATATTGGATGTAGTTGATAGGCTTTCTGTGGAGTCGGTGTTGGTGTAGTGCAGAAAGGGAAAAAGCGCATTCACCATTTTAGCAAAATTGAAAATACTCAACTATTAAAAGTCTAAGTAAAAAGTCTTAATATCTAAACTTCCCTAAATTTTATACACCAAATCAATCCTTCTATCTTTTAATGCAGCAAATTTATCAATTATACATTCATTAAATGGTTAAGTTTTTATCAGTTCCTGTAAAAGCTCCTTTTGAATTGAAATATTGGCCAAAGATAAAAGTCCATCTAGGGATATAGTGTTTCTTACAAAAGTTTTTAAACGCTTAAGACAATAAAAACTCCATTCCACTGACACGCTTGTCGACGATATCGTTAAAATTAGCGAAAAAAGTTTATACGCCTTGGTAAAAATGTCTTTATTTGCACCAACTTGTTTCACTAACTGCTGCAATGAAATATTTCTATAACTTTCATCAGCAAATATTAGGTCAAGTTTATTTTTGCCGCTAATTTTTTGGAAATGATTCGGCATATATCTCCAATAAATTTTGAAAAGAATCAGTGGGAAAAGTTTGGTTATACTGGCCAAACTTTGCAGTATTAGCAAGACAAAGAAATTGTAGTTTGTAAGAATCTTCGAATCTTACTTCCATGTCCATCAAAATATAATATAATATTTCATAGAGAAGTGCTCTGTACTGTCCATTAATTTCTTCCTTTGAAAAATCACTGTCGCTTATAATACTCAAACGGAAACAATCAAAATAATACGTGAAAACCAACGAAACGACCAAAACCTCAAAATGCGAATGACTTCATTCATGTCTATAAATAAGATTGTAGATAAAAGCCAGTTTGCATATCAAGACAATAGTGGTACCAATGATGCTTTGTTTAGACTGTTAGAGGGAAGAATTAACAGGGGAGGAGTTGCGGCGGCAGCTTTTTGCGATTTGTCTAAGGCGTTCGATTGCATTAGTCATGAAATTCTGTTGCAAAAGCTTCATCATTACGATTTTAGGGGGTGGCTCTCTCATTGTTTGAGTCATACTTGACTGAACGCAGCCAGCGGGTTTTTGTGGGACCGAAGTGTTCGGGAGGTCGGGATATTGGTTGGGGGAGTGCCTCAGGGCTCCGTCTTGGGCCCTATTTTATTTTTGTTATTTATTAACGACCTGACTTTTTGAATATTAGTGGTCAATTTACGCTTTTTGCAGATGACACCACGGTTTTGTGGCACTGTATTGACTCTGTGACATTAAGGGAGACTGTATTCAACGATTTAGGTAAAATTAGGGCCTGGTGTGACTTCTAACTTGCTTGTTCTTAACTTTAGTAAAACAAAAATCGTTTCTTTTAAATGCGATATGGAAGGGTTAGTTATTGGGGACTCTGTTGTGGAAAATAGCAATCATACTAAGTTTTTAGGATTAGATATAGATAGTCAGTTAAGGTTTGATTCGCACATAGTTGGAATAGGAAAAAAGGTAGCTTCAGGCTGCTATGCGGTCAAAGTTACTATAAATGAGCTAGGTCCCTCGGTAGGTAGAACAGTATACTACTCGCTCATCGAATCACACCTTAGATATGGAATCTGTTTCTGGGGAATGTCCGCAAATTACCTTATAAATAGTTTGTTTGTTTTGCAGAAGCGAGAAGTTAGATATTTGTGTAGGGCCGGACCTAGGGATGCTTGCAGGCCTCTATTCATAAGTCAAAAAATTTTAACTCTTTACAGTTTATTTATTTTGGAGACTGTTACCCTTATTTATAAATACCGCCATAGTTTGGTTCCCCGCAACTTGTCGCCAGAGTCTTGATTTACCCCTGCCCATACCTACCACGACATTGACAAAAAGTCTGTTATCTATGAAAGTATCAAAATGTACAACCATTTACCTAAGGAGACAAGAGCTTCTCCTTTACTTCGGCTTTTTAAACACAGGATTAGGAGTATATTAGTTGGTAAGGCTTATTATAGTCTGGACGAGTTTTATAATGATGTTTTGTGACATCTTTTTGTTTATTTTATTTACTTTGTATTTTTGAAATGCTGTGATATTATGATATTTTAACTATTTTAAAGTAAGTAATTTTGTATGTGTTATTTTAATGTGTTTATTTAAATTTTGGTTTTCTGTAATATCTAATTTATGTTGAATTTCATGTTTATATTTGATTTATGTTAAATACATTTTTTCAGCTTTGTCAACGAGAACTTGTTCTTTAGACATAATAAAGCATATTTTGACTTTGACTTTGACTTTGACTTATACTATCTTTTTAAGGCTAACGATTTACCAAGCAATACACCCGATACTGCCATCCGCGATTCTGCCACCGGCAAGTATAGTGTTGTTATGGCAACGGAGCGTCAAAGCGTAAACAAAACCCCGCATGAGGTGTATACTTCGGTCTGTTTTATATTTGCAATACACTTGTCGCGTTGCCGAAAGAGGAGGAAAGCGACTCGCGCCAGCGGTTAATTTATATGCTAGATTTTTCATGGCGAATTTTACAAATAAGGAATAGAAATGAGAAAAATGAATTGAATAATAGTAATATGTTTTTTTATGTTTTATTATTTATTTTTAGTGAAGTGGCACTTCACTTACTACACCTGAATAGCCGCCACTGCATCAAGTAGTTTTCAAAAAGTTATACGAGTGTCCCTAGCCGGTGGTCAAGCCCTATAACTTTTTGGTTTTAAGGATATCAAAATAAAATTTGGTAAAGTTCTCGCCAGTAGAGAAGATGCCACGGCGTCACCACTTCTGTTTCACTTTTAATTATTCTCCTTTTTGTTGCTCGCACACGATGTAAACGACGCATTTAGACAACTATAGTTGATTGCCGTCTTTATTTGTATGGCGCATATTTATTTTTTATTTAAGTTTCTTTAAGCAGGAGTCCGTGAGACTCCCTATAGTAATAATGATTGAAAATTGCACTATAGTACTTAAGGGTTAAATATGCCGCAACGATATACAGAAGCCAACAGTAAGTTTTTATTTTGAAGATGGTAAAGTATTTTCAAATAAAGAAAAAGAAGGTATATCTATTACCCGTGAGTGCGGTATTTTAAAGTAAGTGAAAAATATTTTAATTCTCATACGTTTAAAGTTTTATAATTTAAATAAAGCAGTTTAATAATTATTTTATTGTCAAAACTTTTCTTTTGTTGTAGTATATGTCACAACAGACGACGTGCCCTAATCTCGATATATGACGTCACGTAATGTATCGAAACATTCACAACCTCTGGCATGCACTGTAGCCAACTTCCTGTTTTCTACTGACATATTTAAACTTTTCACTCCCCCAAACCTAAATTCTAGCTACGCCAATGACTCCTAATACAATATAAATGTATAACTACACAACTATTGATTATAGGATGAGCTTGCTTGATAGTGTATTGTCCCTTATCTCGCCGCTTGATATATGCTGTTAGTATGAGATAATAATAATAATCCCATAAGTACTGACAATCCTCTGTCCGATTGCTTTGGTGCGTATGGATTTCAACAGGTAATTAATGAATGTTACTAACCCAAATAAGAAGCTCCTTTGATTACCCCCATGTTTGCCTTGAGCGTAGGGCTTTGTTGTAGATTCGTGTATTATTGTGGTTTAACGTATTTCAAATCATGATCCTTGCTAATCCGGATTAAAATATCGACTACAAAATATTAACATGCAACCAAAGTTTACAAACGTAAAATATAAGTTGCGTCACTTGTTGGAAGTTTCAGTTTTTACACATCAATGGCGCGCCGAAAATATAGACGGTCGTTGTGACAAGGCGTAAAATAACTTAAATAAGAAGCCTCTTTCATTAGCCCCATGTTTGCCTTGAGCGTAGAGGCTTTGTTGTAGATTCGTGTATTGTTGTGGTTTAACGTATTTCAAATCATGATCCTTGCTAAGCCGGATTAAAATACCGACTACAAAATATTAACATGCCACCAAAGTTTACAAACGTAAAATATAAGTTGCGTCACTTGTTGGAAGTTTTAGTTTTTTACACATCAATGGAGCGCCGAAAATAGAGCCGGTCGTTGAGACAAGGCGTAAAATAACTCAAATAAGAAGCCCCTTTGATTAGCCCCATGTTTGCTTTAAGAGAAGAGGCTTTGTTGTAAATTCGTGTATTGTTGTGGTTTAACGTATTTCAAATCATGATCCTTGCTAAGCCGGATTAAAATACCGACTAGAAAATATTAACATGCCACCAAAGTTTACAAACGTAAAATATAAGCTGCTTCACTTGTTGGAAGTTTCAGTTTTTTACACATCAATGGAGCGCCGAAAATAGAGCCAGTCGTTGTGACAAGGCGTAAAATAACTCAAAATAAGAAGCTTCTGTGATTAGCTCCATGTTTACTTGAGCGTAAAGGCTTTGTTGTATCCTTATATTTAACAGGGGCAAGCGTTAGTTGCCCAAGTAGCGGTGGATTCAACGATGGCAGCATAAGAAAGTCGGAAAAAAAATACAAAAAGTAATTTTATACCGTGTCAAAATTTTTGAGGATTAGTCAGCCGTATTGAAGATGGTGAATCATACGTCAGTCACGTATATAAAGATATCAGAAAAATTTAATTACAAACTTATTTTATACATTCTGTACTTTTCGAATTTTTACTTTTATTTTATTTAAAAATAAACAAAGAATTTTATATTGGAAATATTTTATTTGAATATCTCCAGGCGCCTTTTGGAAATTTGATCCAGGCCCGTAATAAAATAGCATCTTTTTCTGCATTTGCTGTTGCCATGTCGCAAATATTGTTCAGCCAAGTCGATACAGCCAGGAATAAAATATTTAGTTTCCCTTTAGTTTAGAGAATTGTCGAAGCAGCACGTCAAACATGAAATATTTATGGGACGCTTCCGTTTATTTATGGTGGTAGGGTTAATATTTTATCTAAATAAAATTCTAGATATTGCATAATAATTTTGTACAGGGTGGCTCGAATTCGACGCTCATCATTGGGATTTCGGAAACCGTAAGAGATACAGGATCGGTTAAATGGAGGCAAAGTTGCGCAATTTGATGCTCAATAAAATGCCGTTTTGCGTTTAAAAAATTCCGAGTACTTCCGAAGATATTCGAAAAAAACCGGAATTTTCAATTTTAGTTTCTATTGTTTCCTGGCTATATTTGTTAAGATAACTTAAAATGAAAAGCACGTTTTCATTGACACTTTTTCTGCTCTATAATTCAGTGTGATTAAATATTGAATCTGACGTTTCGGCTTCTGGCGACCATCATCAACTTAATTTTTTAAATACAGACCTGATATTTTTTTCAATTTAATTAAATCCATTTATCACTCTTAAAACAGTATATATCACCACTTTCTATTTGCCATACATGGTGTATTTTTATTCTCTCTCTATTTTTTTCTTGGTTTTTCCCTTCAGGTCCAATCCACCACTCTCCCCCTTCCGGACTATGCTTTCCAGGGCTTTGTCGGCGGAAAATCTGGATAATCGAGCTGGTAGCTCCCAGAAATTCCAAAAGAAAACAAATAATTCAACAATCGATACAATGCATAAATTGTCGGCTGTCAAACCAAGAGCTGCTACTGGTGTTACGTATAACCTTCACATTCACTACTGACAGTACCCATGGCACGCCCATCTATTTTCCGCCATTTGCGAAATACCTCATGTTTACCACCAAATAGGATACCATCAGCTTATAGGAATCTTCGCTCACAGCGCTTAGATCCAGAAGAAAGATGCCGTTAATTTAGCGTGAATCTTTCCTTGATCCCCCAAGGTAAAAACGTTCGTACGGCACCTCTAACCGCCACTCCGGGAAGAACTTAGTAGTCCTCTACGCACGTCCACACTGTCCGGAGGTCAAACAAAGAGTCAAAATGAACGTACTTTAAAAATTGCCTGAGTACCTGGTTTTGATGGCCATATTTCCGAAAGCAACAGAGTTAAATATAGGTACTTAATCTGGCATTTTTCTAAAACCCCGTTAAATATTTTTTAATTGGTGATATTGATGATAATATACACGTTAGGAAAAAAGTATTTTTTTTAATGACTCACCCTTTATAATATGTCATTAATAAAAAAATAAAAAGGCTTTGAGAAAATATCGCATTAAATATATTTAACTTTATAAGTTTCGAAAATATGGACATCCAAATCACGTATTTAGGTTTTTTTTTAAGTACCGCCATTTTGTAATAGGTAGTATTGACTCTATATTCTAGAGTTAAAAAGTACTTGTCAGGAGCTTTAAAAGAATTTATCACATTTTCCCTTTCCCATTAAATGTTTTTTTTTTCACCCAACTTTTAGCTTGCTTAGAATTTGGTTTATAACTATAGACCAATTTCAATTCTCTCAGTTCTTTGTAAAGTAATGGAAAAATTAACTAATTCACAAATTCTTAAGTATTTAGAAAAACACAAAATTTTGCACGACAGGCAGTATGGATTTTGCCACAAAAGATCTACAGCAGATCTTCTTTCCTTCATATCACACTTCTGGAATAAGTCTCTTGAGTTTCTTGGTGAGTCCCAGATCATTGCTCTTTATATATCAAAAGCTTTTGACCAGGTCTGGCATGCCGCACTTTTTAATAAACTTCCCTCCTATGGTCTTTCAATTAAACTCTGTACTTGGCTCTCTAGTTATCTATCTGATCGACGTATATCAGTTATTGTGGACGGCCATTCTTCAAGCTTTTACCAAGTTAATGCTCGAGTCCCTCAGGGCTCAGTTCTGGCACCAACATTGTTTCTTCTTCACATCAACGACCTTCTCTCGTCCACAACTAATTCCATTCATAGTTTCGCCGACGATAGTACCCTTCACTCCAGTTTTTAGGTTCCTAAACCCATCACTAAACCTGATTTGGAAAACAAACGCAGAGCGATGCAGATATCTCTTTCGCAGGATCTTAATTTAATATTTGATTTGGGCGCCAAAAATCTCGTCCACTTTAATGCATCCAAAACACAATCATGTTCCTTGTCGCGAAAAGAGTCACCAAATACTCATTCTCTACTTATAAGCGGCCAAGTTTTACAGAGCAAAGACGCCTTCAATCTTGTGGGCGTCACATTTAAAAGTAACCTTAACTGGCATAAACACATTGTATCTATAGCCAAGGTAGCTTCAAAAAGCTTTTGGATTTTTCTTTCGAGCCAAAAGTATTTTTCCCCTTCTAATTTATACACTTTATATGTGTCCCAGATCCGACCTCCCTTGGAGTATTGTTCTTATATCTGGGGCATGGCTTCTCCCACAACCCTAAGCATTCTGAATTCTATTCAAAGAAGAGCTGTTCGTCTCATTAATGATCCTTCACTTACAGAAAGGCTTCCCTCTCTTGCCCATCGTCGGGCTGTGGGAAATTTATCGCTTTTTATAGGTACTTCCATGGCTTCCGCTCTGAAGAATTGTGTGGTTCCTCTACTTACGGTTCCCAACAGAGAAACTCGTGGTTCCGCGCGTATGCATCGCTATACGGTCCAACTGGATAGGCCCCGAACTTCCCACTTTGTACGTTTTTTGTCCCTAGAGTTTCTAGAATGTGGAACCTGCTGCCCGCGGAGGTCTTTTCTTCCCCTCCAAATCTTCAAGTTTTTAAGTCCCGTGTTAACAATCTTTCTCTTACCCTGCTTAAGACACCCACGGTACGTTAGTATTCAGGCTTTAAGCCTTCGTGGTTTGTCAAAGATTAAAAAAATGTTGTCTTACTAAAGTCCTCAGATTTTCACGAGAAAATATCGAACGATTTAAAAGTTAGGAGGGTTCCTGACTTTAGACAAGCCCTATATTTTTTACCTGAACATTAATTTAAAAAATGGTTTAAACCTGAAACAAAAAGCATTTTATTTCCTTTTTTTCTTATTCAGCAATTAATTAGATTCCAATAAACGATTCTTCGAATAATTAATTCATTACAATAAATGTATTTCCTTACCGTGCCGAGAATTCCAAAGTTAAAAAATTAATCGATCTTAAATGAAATTCTTTAAAGCTGATCAAATAAATTTTCAAAGCGCTAAAATTTAATTTGTCGGAAGCGTAAAGAAGCAAATCGCTTCACGGACTTTTTAATATCTTATGTAGTGATCGATTAATAAATCCCTTAACCTTTGAAATAAAAACTAATTATTGCAGGGTAGCGAATATACAGGGTGATTTTAAAATAGATCACGAAACTTAAGGAGGTGATTCTACTTGCCGAAATAAGGGCAGAGCTTCATGTAATTTTTTTCAAAATGTCATCCGTTTTCGAGTTACAAGCCGTCAAAGTTCAATATTTATTTTGGGTTTTTCGCCATATTGCATTTGTTTTTTAACCCATCCAGTTGATATTTGGCACACAAATCGAGCTTTGCAGATTCTTAAATTTTAAGACAAAAGTACTTTTTTAAATACCGCCATAGGGCACTCTACCTAAAACTTAAAATTTATTTACATCATAACTTTTTATTTTGACAGATATCGCAAAGCCGGGGTGGCATTTTATATATACAATCAAAAACTTAAAAAATAAGGTACTCTTTATTTAAGTCGGATAAACCTCACCGTTTAGGCACCAATAGACATCAAAGTTTTTATTAATTTCAATCAAATTACCTACATACATACAGGGTGTCCAGTAACTCAACCGACAAACTTAACAGGGCGATTCTTCAACGGAAAATAAGAAAGAAACTTTATATGAACATATGTCCTAAACCTCTTAGTTTTTGAGGTATGGGGTATTAAAAATTTAAAACAAAAATGGTTTTTTTTTAAATATTTAACACACCGATCTATCAAAGAGTTTTAAAAAAAGGTCCATATGTGATACATCCAATTTTTAATTGTTTTGGAAATATGGCCATCTTCAGGGATTTGATAGTAAACTAGCATTTTTAAATAAAACACCCTGAATATTGCATCACCATCAAAAAGATATTTTAAAGAGCTTTAAGAAAATTAAACATTTGATATGTCTATCTCAGTCGGGTGTTGGCCTAGCGTGTTAAAGCGCTGGGTCTCGTTGAGCGCACAACCGACGTGAGGTGGGTTCGAATCCTGCTGGCGGCCAAGGTTAGACATTTAGTGGTTAGCTCAACAAGACGGACAAAGTGCAAAATGTATAGACGCTAATATCTCTATCTCTCTTTATTTTTTTTTTTCTTGGGGTGGGTCCCTTCAGGTCTAATCCACCACTCTCCCCTTTCGGACTATGCTTTCCAGGGCTTCGTCGGCGGAATATCTGGATAATCGAGCTCGTAGCTCCCAGAAATTCCAAAAGAAAATAAAATAATTCTACAATCGATGCAATGCATAAATTGTCGGCTGTCAAACCAAGACCTGCTACTGGTGTTACGTATAACCTTCACTTTCACTACTGACAGTTCCCATGGCACGCCCATCTATTTCCCGCCATTTGAGAAATACCTCGTGTTCACCACCAAACATGATACCATCAGCTTATAGGAATCTTCGCTCACAGCGCTTAGATCCAGAAGAAAGATGCCGTGAATTTAGCGTGAATCTTTTCTTGATCCTCGAAGGTAAAAAACGTTCGTACGGCACCTCTAACCGCCACTCTTGAAAGAACTTTGTAGTCCTCTACGCACGTCCACACTGTCCGGAGGTCAAACAAAGAGTCCATCGACGCTAATAGCCAGCAAGGACTAAGCGCCGGAACACACTTTGCCGTGTCCTGCGCAACCATAGACATGCGGACCCCACTCAGGTGGTAGGTTTGTTAGTCCCCCTGGGTGGGGACGAGGTCTTAAGTTATTGCGCATAGAACCGTGGTTCGGAACCCACGTTAAACTGTAGGTCCCGTCTGGCTGACATCACCCAGACGTAAAAAGACAGGGCGCAAAATAAGCCAAGCGGCTTCAGTGCATGGGTTATACCGTCCCTATTCTAAGGTCTATGTCTATCGACATGTTTGCAGACCCTTGGTCTGTGATTTTGCAGACCGTTGGTCAGTGGTTTTGCAGACCGTGGGTCTGTGGTTTGGCAGACCGTTGGTCTGTGGTTTGGCAGACCGTTGGTCTGTGGTTTTGCAGACCGTTGGTCTAAGATTGTGCAGGCCGTGGATCTGTTGTATTGCAGACCGTTGGTCTGAGGTTTTGCAGACAGTTGGCGTGTGGTATTGCAGACCGTTGGTCTGTGATTGAATAATCGATCCATCCATCCGTTCGTCGGTTCGTCCGTCCGTCCATCCATCCGTTCGTTTATCCATACATCAATTCGGATATACGGAAGGATGGATGGATGGATGGATGAATGAATGAATAGATGTCCATCCGTCCGTATACATTTCCTTAACAACATTCTTTAACACCCTGTATAGAAGACAATATTATAAAGATACTCCTGCATTTCTTTAAAAAAATTTGAACTAAAGTGGTAATAGATCTAAATGTTTGTGTATGGTTATTTTTTTTCTTAAAGTATTCACAACCCGGTATATATTAATTTTTATTTACTCTCTTAACTTTCCTGATGCCTATAAAATAAAACACTTTTGTTGTTTTAAAGTAAAAAGCCGCCCTATATTTTGAAGAATTGTTAATGTAAATAAACAGTCCCTAGCTTGGCCTATCAACACTTCTACCATACACGTTAATATAGAAATGTTCAACGTATCGATATTATAAAACTATTTTTATTATACCGATATTGAAACCAAACCGTCAACCATACACAAATCAATCACTGAATCCCTTTCACCGACTTGCTATGTACTCCCCTAATCGCAACAAACGCGCTGATTTCAGTTAGGGGCTTCCTTCGGCCCACCGCTTCCGCCTTTCGTTGAATGTTGATGCAAAACACATCCCACCATGAATATTTACTATGCTTTTAATTCCCTATGGTCGGCCAGTTGGTTTCCACACCTGTATTTAATAAATTTTTAACTTAAATTACAAACAAATCGACAACAACGCTGGCGTGGCCGGTTAGTTAGTAAACCGATATCCAATCTTTTCAGACTTTCGGTTTCTGTTTTGCTGCTGACTTTATAAACGACTTCGTAAGCAGCAACAAATTTTTAGAATGAATTTTACCTAAAAGAAATGAATTTTAATCTGGCGTAACCAGTTTATCATCAAACCGTTCTTCAATCTTCCTCAAATTCCGTTTTCTATTTAGTTGCTGACTCTATACACCTAGATAAACGGTTTCACTAGCAGTAACAAATTTTTAAATTGATTTTTTGGCGGAAAAATTGGGGGTAACTCTGGTGTGACCACTTTATTATCAAACCGTTCTCAATCTTTCCCAAATTCTGATTTCTATATTGTTGCTGACTTTATATACCTAGATTATTGATTTCGTTGGATGCAACAAAATTTTCCTGGAACAATCGGGTATAAAGCTCATAGGCGAGATGTTAAAATAAAAAGAAAAATGTTGTTTCTTTATTTTTCTGCAGCAACAAATAATCTTCGCCTTTTTATTTTATGTATTATAACTTTTTATAACCATGCTTACTTACCGGAAAGCTGGAACTGTTAAGGTTCCGATTTGTCACAATCGGTTTTAGCAACAAAATCGTTTATTTAGCAACTAATTAGTAACATAAAAGCAACAAATTCTGTTGTTGTCGATCTTTTATTGTAGTAGCCCACGAACATAAATCGGGATTTAATCGAGCGTCATGGAAACATATTAGATTGCAAAGCTAAGACATAGATAACCTACATTTAGATCCGCAGTGGCAAGAAGCATTTTTCGGATTTTACGACCTCGCGCAGTAAACAAATGGACGGGTGGACGAACATGCGCACTTAAAAGCCGTGGCAAAATACACACACTCTTTGTTTGACCTCCGGACAGTGCGGACGTGCGTAGAGGACTACAAAGTTCTTCCCGGAGTGGCGGCTAGAGGTGTCGTACGAATGTTTTTTACCTTCGGGGATCAAGGAAAGATTCACGCTAAATTGACGGCATCTTTCTTCTGGATCTAAGCGCTGTGAGCGAAGATTTCTATAAGCTGATGGTATCCTGTTTGGTGGTTAACACGAGGTATTTCTCAAATGGCGGGAAATAGATGGGCGTGCCATAGGAACTGTCAGTAGTGAAAGTGAAGGTTATACGTAACACCAGTAGCAGATCTTGGTTTGACAGCCCACAATTTATGCATTGCATTGATTGTTGAATTGTTTGTTTTCTTTTGGAATTTCTGGGAGCTACGAGCTCGATTATCCAGATTTTCCGCCGACGAAGCCCTGGAAAGCATAGTCCGAAAGGGGGAGAGTGGTGGATTGGACCTGAAGGGACCAAAACCAAGAAAAAAAATAGAAATAGAAATAGGAAGGTTTTTGAACACTGATAACATAAATTTATTGGGCTGCACAGAGACCATTTACAAAAATTATATTGAGTGTATATATTTTGGATTTTTCATTTAGATATTTTATTTATTAGTTTTTCATTAGGCTGGAAACTTTTATATCATTGTCGTATCTTTAGATCGATCCGTAGTTAAAAAAATACACATTCCTACTTGTTATCGATCTGGGGTTCATTGTTAACACTCCACACGTTCTCAATACTCGAGTCTCCATTGGGACAGTTTCCACTAAATTATGTTTACATCGTAATGGATCCCTAAACAAATGGCGTGGTTTTGACACAATGCATATAAGTAAACATCGTTGTTTAAACTGCATATTTTTCTTAATAAAATGTAGGGTTCTTCTGCATAAACAACCAATGTCAATTGTAATATAGTGCCAATTTCAGATATGTACCCAAATTTAACAAAAAAAGAAATTTGCTTATAGAACCTTTTAATATACAGTGGAACCTCTATAACTGGAAACTCAAAAGACCGCCAATTTCACTTCCAGTTTAAAGAATATTAGTAAAAAGATGATAGGGTTCGCGCGTTTAGTAAAGAGGCCACCGACGTCATCAGTTTCTGCACAAAATCTCCTCTTATTCCCTTATCCTATATATAAAAAGTTATTTATTTATTTAATTAAATCTTTAAAATGCCTACTTTCTAAGAAACGATACGAAGCCCTCGAAACCGCGATTGAAAGAGAGTTACAGAAGATTTCGCGTAGATAATGATGACGTCGGTGGCCTCTTTACTAAACGCGCGGACTATAACACATGCATAAAGTGTCTTTTTTACTCATGAGATTGCCGCACCTCGCGTAACGGTTCGTGCTGTCAAAATTCTCATTCGTAAAAAAAAGTATCATTTTTTGCATTTGTTACATAAAATACTATTACACATCTACGTCTATGATGCTTCCTGATCCTTTCCTTTAACAAGAGACATATCAATATTTATTTATGACAGAAGATATTTGTACAACAATGTCATCATTAACAATAATAAATAGAGCAGGTTGAGTAAATAACTGCAGAAATCTCTGCTTTGTTTGCCTTAAGAACAATTAGAGAAGATGAAGTAAACATCGTGTAGATTGCTAATTAGTCCATTGTGGCTCTGGTTTAATATTGATTTTGTGAGGGAATGAACACTGTCTTTAATTACTTTTAATAAGGACTCTATTAGCTTCTTACCCTTTACAACTGAGAAAAACTGCAATTAAAAATTAAGTATTTTAATTGGCCCTAACCTCAATGTCACCAAGCTTGAGTAGATTTGCTATGTTTTTGTTGTTTCCGGAAGGTTTTGTATTATTTTTTTGTTGTGTAATAGACTAGGGTAGATAATTTTTGAAACGAAAAAAAATATATAGTAGAATGAGACCCATTGTAAATGATAGAAAATATAACAAAATTTATGAGAAAAATAAATTCCACTTAATCTGAGGTCGGGAAGGGGGGGAGAAGGAGGCGTTAAAGTGTAAAATACTGCTTTTCCAGATTTCCAGCCAAACTACAAGCTTAATGGAAAAAAAGTTGAGGCAATGTAAAGATGTACAACTTTTGTATTTCGCTTTTTTACATAACGTCACAATTTATGTGAAAAATTTTAAAAAACTTTGTTTTCAGTTTCCGTTCGTTCTCGGTAGTGATTAAACGTTGGAAGGGAGCTCATACCGGGCTCTCACGTGGAATCATGCATGGAGGATGTAGAAGACGTTCTGGTGCCCCGAGGAAGATAGGAAACTCACTGATAAATTGAAAAGGCATCTTTTTTCTGGAGCTAGGCGCTGTGAGTAAAGATTCCTATAACCTGATGTTTTTCTGTTTGGCGTACTGCACGAGGTATTCTTCAATGGTGGAGAATGGAGGCGGGCCCTGCAGGTGACGTCAGTACTGCAAGAAACTGGTTATGCGCGATACCAGTAGCAGCTCTTGGGAAGATGGCCGCAATTTATGCATTTCATAGCTTCGTTATTGACATGTGCTAGGAACTTCTGGGAGCTACAAAGCTCGACTATCCAGAAGTTCAACGACGAGACTCCTAAGAAAGCTTATAAGCGATATCGCTTATATGATCGGAAGGGAGAGAGCTGGCGATTTACTAGCATGAAAGCCATATAGAAGCAAGCAAGCAAAACTATGTTTTCGATTTTTTTATTTTTATTTTTTACAAAAACAATTATTTTTTTACAAAATTTGGTAAAACGTACCTTTATTCGTCCTAAACATACTGTATTTTTTGCTTTTAAAATATTTATTTAAATACATTTTTTTGACTTAATAATAAAAAAGTATCCTTATTTTCAATCGAAAATTCACGTGTCAAAATACCGGCATTTTAAAAAGTCGGTAAACTTTTACTCGTTAAAAACTTTACTTTTCGATGGTGTAAAAAATATACATTATCACGGTAAATTTTCTCAGAAAATGAATTTCCGTAGGACTAGTTATTTTGCCGGAAATCGACAAAAACCGTTGTTTACCCTTAAAATCCCGCCCCCTTGCACTTTCCGACACCAGATCGCCTGTAAATTATTATTACTTTTATTTTTAGTATTTACTCTATATTTTTCAATAGGTTTTATCCTTCTATAATTTTATTTTTGGTTTCAAAATTATCGACCCTAGTCTAATAATGATTTAAAAAAATCGAATCCTAATTTTTAGTTTTCTGAGAACATTTACCTTTTTTTTATCTTTGGACAAACCACGAAGGCTTAAAGCCTAAATACTAACGTACCGTGGGTGTCTTAAGCGAGGTAAGAGGGAGTTTGTTGACACGGGACTTAAATACTTAAAGATTTGGGGGAAGGAAAGACCTCCACGGGCAGCAGGTTCCATATTCTAGAAACTCTAGGGATAAAAGAACGAACAAAGTGAGAAGTTCGGGGCCTGTCCAGTTGGACCGTATAGTGATGCATATGCGCGGAACCACGAGTTTCTCTGTTGGGAACCGTGAGTGGAGGAACTATACTGGACAATTCTTCAGAGCAGAAGCCATGGAAGTACCTATAAAAAGCGATAAATCCCCCACAGCCCGACGATGGGCAAGAGAGGGAAGCCTTTCTGTAAGTGAAGGATCATTAATGAAACGAATAGCTCTTCTTTGAATAGAATCAAGAATGCTTAGGGTTGTGGGGGACGCCATGCCCCAGATATGGGAACAATATTCCAAGGGAGGTCGGATTTGGGACACATATAAAGTGTATAAATTAGAAGCGGAAAAATACTTTTGGCTCGAAAGAGAAATCCAAGCTATTTTGAAGCTGCCGTGGTTATAGATACAATGTATTTATGCCAGTTAAGGTTACTTTCAAATGTGACGTCCACAAGATTGCAGGTGCCTTTCCTCTGTAAAACTTGGCCGCTCATAAGTAGAGGATGAGTATTTGATTACTCTTTTCGCGACATGGAACATGATTGTGTTTTGGATGCATTAAAATGGACAAGATTTTCGGCGCCCCAATCCAATATTAAATTAAGATCCTGCGAAAGAGATATCTGCATCGCTCTGCCTTTGTTTTCCAAGTCAGGTTTAGTGATGGGCTTAGGAACCTGAAAACTGGAGTGAAGGGTACTATCGTCGGCGAAACTATGAATGGAATTAGTTGTGGACGAGAGAAGGTCGTTGATGTGCAGAAGAAACAATGTTGGTGCCAGAACTGAGCCTTGAGGGACTTCAGCATTTACTTGGTGAAAGCTTGAAGAATGGTCGTCCACAATAACTGATATACGTCGATCAGATAGATAACTAGAGAACCAAGTACAGAGTTTAGTTGAAAGACCATAGGAGGGAAGTTTATTAAGAAGTGCGGCATGCCAGACCTGGTCATTGTAATGTTAATTTTTTACACCATTAGAAAGTAGAGATTTTAAACAACAAAACGATATTTAACTTTTTGGAAAATGCCGATATTTTGACACGTGAATTTTCGATTGAAAATAAGGTTTTTTTAATATTAAGTCAAAAAAATGTATAAAAATAAATATTTCAAAACCAAATTTCGTGAAAAATAATTGTTTTTGTAAAAGATAAAAATAAAAACCAAAAACTAATTTTTTACATAAATTGTGAGGTTATGTAAGAAAAGCTAAATACAAAAGTTGTACATGATACAACTTTGCTATTTGCAATTTGCAAAAGTTGTACATGATACAACTTTTTTCATTAAGCTTGTAGTTTGACCGAAAAACTAGAAAACCCGCATTCTACATTTTAACCCCTCCTTCTTTTCCCTTTCCGAATACATAAATCATAGGGTCAAAAATTGTAATATTTGTGTTAAGCAATAAATTATAAGAAAGTTTTAGGGTTTAATTAATGTTTAACATAATCCGTGTGTATTCAAATTTTAATTAAAACTTCCATACGGGCAACTCCGCCTCGCACGCTAACAAACTCTAACTTAGCGTTAATATAGTTTTTAAGGAGTGACGCAAGTTTCTTAGTTAAAGTGATCCGGCATTGTGAAACGTCAACTGCACAAGTTACTTTTGTAAAGTGACACTAAATCTGGTTAACAAGAACGCGCGGCGGAAGTTGAAAAGTTGTTTTAGCATATATTTTAGTGGAACAATTAGAACTAAGAAACTATTAAACTCCGTTCTCCAGAAGTGTATTATAAATGGAAGTTAGATACAAAGAGGATAAAGCGAAGTTGAGTGCATCTGCTTCACTTGGTGGGGGATAATTTACCGAAGACGTTCAAAGATTTTCGCAGTTTGGCTATTCGCTTTCAACAACAGTTCAGTAGCGTATCCTTTGTTTAGAAATATATTTTTAACTCGGTGACAATGAAGATATCTTACACATCGCTATATTATTGAGTGATAATATATTAAGCTTCGGACAAAAATCGTCTATCTTAATTAGGCTTTAGACAACTGCTAATGTGGCCCATTTTCTTTTTATTTCGAACAAACCATAAAGGCTAAAAACGTAAATAAAGGGTCTTTCAATCAGAGTGATAGTTTTTAAATAGAGATTTCTCGGTTTCCTATCCATATTTTTTAATTTTTAGCAGTTTCTATATACAATATGAGCAATGCGTTTTGGGTCATCGGCCGGCAATAGAATAACAAAACAAGCACTGTGATTCACGCCTGTTTACTTGCCGGTATTTAGTTAGATTGTCTGTTTTCCTCACATTGCCTATGTGTTATATTATTTAACTGAACCTGTAA
>JACEGR010009794.1:0-23652 GCA_014170235.1 Listronotus bonariensis
GAAAGTACCTATAATTGTTTTCAAAATGTTTTAATAAAATCCCTTTATTTTATAGTAAAAACTGCACGAAATGAAACTTATTTTTTTATATTCTTACAAAAATCCGCGGTTACTCTCCACATGCTTTTAAATTTAAAAAAACACTGCATTACACGCAGATACATTTTTTAAATTAATATGGATGAAAAACACCATAAAATAAAAAAAACTTTTTTGGACAAATATACTAAAAAATCATATTAACTTATGTCACTAGGAAGTTAAATTTTTTAAAAAATAATGTCTTAGAAATGTCAATAAATCTAGAGCAAAAATAAAAAGAGAAAGAGTTACAATTTGTAAATTTTTGTAGTTTTGTTTTGATATCTTTATTCAGAAATTGTCCAAAAGACAACTTTTATGTCAAAAGAAAATATTTTTATTAAATAACCATGTTTTTTCAGTTTTACAATCATGTCCCAGAATTATATAATAGAGAGATAATTTTATTTTTATTTTAGGTTAAAAAATTTTTACTCGTTACGGAACTTTACTCGGAACGGACTTTTTGTACGACCGGGCATAAAATACAACTTTACGTTCCCATTTGAGGGCGTAAAATTGCACTTTAACGCCCTAGGGCGAAAAATTTTCAAAAACGCCCGCATTTATAATTTTATAAAACGAAAATGAAAACCAGTTTTTGAAAACTTTGTTGACACTACATGTAATTATTTCTTAGGTAACTTAAGGTTGTTTAATTAATTTGATTTAAACTAGCCTGATAGTAACATTGGCAAAATTATTCGATATACAACAAAAATAGAGAAAAATTAACTAGAAAAACTGCTTGGTTATTAATTTTAGTCGTACAAAAATACTGTTTGCACCTCTGGCATAAAGCACTTTAACGCCGACAGCTAATTGTTGCCCTTGCGGAGCTCGGGCACCTATACTTTCACCCGCGGGCGTAAAAGTGCTATTTTACGCCCTTGGTACAAAAATTACTATTTAGACACCTGTAGTTATTAGTTAGCGATCTCTGGACCATTTTTACCATTCATAACATTACTAACAAGCTAATGTTTCCTAAGTAGCTTCAGTTTGACGAGACGCCCAAATTTTTTCCTTACAACAATTTTTGTTGGTGGTAACATACAGGGGTAGCAGGGATTAAATATTTTTTGATTTAATGAATACCAAGAAACCAGGATGACGTACCTCGCAATTTGTAGGACAATGTGGGTGTTAAATTATATAAATATTCTTATTTTCTGTTTTCTTGGACTTCTGTAATATTCTTCTATTAAAAAATCTTGGGCATAAACGTACTAAATAAAAACCCTTGTCAAATTTTGTTTTTTTTTTAAGTCATGTATATATTTCTTCTGGATTTGACGTTTCGGCTAAATAAGCCTTCATCAGAATAATATTTCTTTAAAACATAAATTCGTGGTAACCGACACAAATTTTTAAAAAACAATAAAACAGTAGTTGCTAAAATTAGCTGTCACATTTTAAATACAAGACAAACATTTAGATTTTCCTCATACATATATATATATATATATATATATATATATATATATATATATATATATATATATATATATATATATATATATATATATATTACATTTTAATGTGTTTAAATATAGTTTTTGACTGAAAAGATTATATAAATATTACACAAAAAATCAGCTGGTTAGTAGTTATGGAAACCTTACATTTTGTAGGACAAATATTTTTCGGTTTATGTAGATAATTTTCTTGAAAATTAACAGAGAAAAATCCTGAGTAATAAATTTTTGATATTTGTCAAGCAAACATATTTAATTCCTGCTACCTCTGTAAGCTACCACCCACGAAAATTGTTGTAAGAAAAAAGTTGGGCGTCTCTTTAAAATAAAACTACTCACGAAAAATAAGCTTTTTAGCAATGAATAGTAAAATGGTCCAGATCGCTAACTATGTATTATATTTTAAAATCCAAAAGTAATTCTAAAAGAATTTGCCTAAATATAAAACTATAACAAAAAATAACTGAGACTAAATTAAAAAAAAAATACTTACCTCAGCGGATACAAGGGCCAAAAAGGCCACAGCAACAATATACTTCAACATTATAATGTTGATTCTGAAACGAAAAAAATACAATTAACTTAATGATTCGTGAAACAGTTTGATTAATACGGTTGAATATCGATTAAGACAAATATGCCAAGGAAACAGAAAGTCGAATGCGAGCTTAAGATATCTGTATAAGGTGGATATGTCGATAAGAGTCTAAATTTTAATCATCTTAAGGTTGATGTATAGTTTATTCCATAAACGTGTTTATTTTTTCGTATTTTGAGACCTAAAACTATAGTTTTTATGATAATTCGATATTAAATTTTGACATAAATTAGGTACATATAAAGATAAAGCTGCATACGATTCATGCATCATTTGGTTTGTGGATTGGTCACCTAGTTTACCAGATTTAATTCCACTAAACTAGAAGACATTTAAGAAAAAATTTAAAATTGAGGAAGTATCAGTTATTTGCATATTTTCTAGTTTAACTTCGATGGTTCCACATTATATCCTAAATAATGAAGGAAAAGAACAAGTAATCCATATTAGGAATTCAAATTAAGAAAAACCCCAAGCAGCAAGCTGACGTCTTATTGACGTTTCTTTTTAGTCATTTTTGGTCAGCAAAGACGTTTTTAAGATGACGAAAAATTGACGCCTGTAATTTTTTTCAAAAGCTAAAATCATGCAATATTTATTTTATTTAATACAATTTTATTTCTAATTATGGAGTAAACATACCTGATAGTTGATAGGCTTTCCATAAAAACAGTGTTGGATGAACGTGTTATGTCACGTGATTACAACTAAAATTATTGTTCTTATTTTTCTGTTATATGATATTCCGGTTGGATTCTATTACGAATCATACAGCAATTTTAGGCGTTTAACCAGTTATAACCGCAGTAATAATAATTGGTGACAACTTTGACGTATAATACATTGTTTAAATGTCAACATAACCGATTGGTAAATACCGTTTTAGAATTGGTTATTCGCCTAAAATTGATGATATAATGTCACAACATTTTTCTGGTGGGTTTTCTAAACAAGACGTCATTAGATTTTTATGAGCTATGAGACGAAAAAATTACGTCGAAAAGCAGTCAATTCAACGACCTCAAAAACACGTCAGTAAAATGACGTCATAATTTTGGTTCGATGACATTTTACGGCCAGAAGTGACCAAAAATGACGTCAGCTTGCTGCTTGGGATCATGTTGCAACACGGTCAAACAGCTAATAAAAATGGGTATCTAGATCCAAAATAGCAAAAAATATTTACCCTATTTACAAAAATTGCCCTATTTTTAACACGCTTTTATTAACTTGGGTTGTAACTATCTATCTATCAATCTATCTATCTGGCTGCCTATGTAACGGAATCTTTGAGCCTAATTTTAACCAACTTCCAGCTATTCGATTTCTTTGAAACTTTGCACACGTATTAAGGAAACATGACAATGCAATAATCTGCAAACAGTATCCCGTTATCTTTTTTGGATCGCCAGGAAAAAAATTCCATTATATTATAAAAACAACACCTAGGTTGCCATCTGTTGGCAACATTTCAAACTTTGCTATTAAATGAAGAAGAAATTTTTTAGTGGGTTGCAATATGTTGGCAACGGTCCAAACATTGCCTGGATTGCCATCTGTTGGCAAAATTTCAAACTTTGCTACTTAATGAAGAAGAAATTTTTTAGTGAGTTGCAATCTGTTGGAAAAATTTTAAAATTTGTTACTCTTGTTCATTAAAAAATTTTTCGCCATTTTGTCAAGAGTAGCAAAAAATAAAAAATGAAAAATAATTAATAGTTTAAAAAACTAAAAACACGCTTTTATATGCAACCGAACTAAAAATTAGAAAATAATTTTTCATTAAAAAAATATTGTTATTTCATAGTAAAAAGCGTGGGGTGATAAATATATTAAATGTTATAATTATTATATTTGCAAATATCTATGATGGAAAAGTTATGAAAAAATAGTAAAATGCACCCCACGCTTTTTACTATGAAATGACAATATTTTTTTAATGAAAAATTATTTTCTAATTTTTAGTTCGGTTGCATATAAAAGCGTGTTTTTTTAGTTTTTTTAAACTATTAATTATTTTTCATTTTTTATTTTTTGCTACTTTTTTGTTTGTGTCTCTGCCAGAAGCAATTTAATGCCTTGAAAACAAGGCATTACATTTCGAAAAAATATAAGGCATTATTGTCTAACAACCTGAATACAACAAATAATGGTTACCAGTTAGTGTTCCGAGATATTTTAGCCACATAATACACGTTGTGGGTTATTTAGACTTGAACTGCAGACACAACAAAACCGACTATGTACATCTTACTTCATTGCAGAATTTTTAACAAAATACACAATATTTATACATTATATACTATATATTCGCGTGAGCAAAATAGCCACGTTGCGCACCCGTTTTTGTGCCCAAAGTCAAACTTCGCGCACGAATTTTACGTTAAAAAATTTAATTGGTTGTTAGAGTAACAACAAATAAACGTCAAAATTAACAAATACTATTTTACTTTAAAAAATATTAAAATAAAAATAAATATATGTTTTCCCACAACCACATATGAAAATGACATAAAACGCACTCCTTGATCCTTTAGAAAACGAATATCACACGCGTGTTGAAATCCACTTTTCAACACTAGTGTTGAAAAGTATATATGACAGATGCTTAATTTCCGTTAAAAAGATATTTACAGTATATTTTTAACAAACCAAAGGTTTTGACTTACCAGTACTAACACACATTATTTTTTTTTCAAATTATATTCATTTTAATTTTATGTTTAAGGGTTTAATAGTTTATTTATAGACATTAAACAATAGAAGTATATAAAGCTTCGAATGCCAACGTGGGATCTCGATTTTTGTTAAATTTTAACCTAACCACAAAATGCCAGGCGATTTTTTTTCTAAATAAATCATACCTTGTAAGAAAAAGGCTGATATCTGGTAAAATAAAAATGAAATTGCCATTAAATTATAGTTGAAATTTAATTTAATCCATTTGGGACTGTAAGTTTTGTTTAGTGATAAGGTGTTTTTACGCAATTTGAAAAACTTAATTAAAGAAATTACAGTGCATACACTTTTGTAAGGAAACTAAAATAAAAATACTAACTACTTACATACTTTTGCATACAATTAAAGGTAATTTCTTTATTTGGATTTTATGGCATTGACATTGATTTACGTCTAAGCAGGGCCGTATTAAGGGTATGAGGCGCCCTAGGCTAAAATTCCCAGAGCGCCTATTTTCGTAAAAAAATTTTGATGAGCAAAAAAAGTCATTCTCTCCTTTTCGCCTCTATTTTATTTATATGCCCGCAGAAAGATTAGTTCTAATCCCCACCCGGCCTAAACTTTTTGAAACTTCCCTGTGTAGCGCCTATTACTCCCCTATCTGGCGCCTATTTTTTTCATGGCGCCCTAGGCTGTAGCCTAGTCAGCCTAATGGATAATACGGCACTACGTCTAAGCTTTTGTCAGATTATCTTGTCTGTGTTTTAATTAATGATATTAATGATATAAAAAACTAACTTAAGATTTTTGGTATTTTTTAAAATTATTTATTGAAAATGGAATTAGAGAGAGATTAAAAAGAGATTATTATTATAAAGCCAAGAAAGATTAAAAACAACGAAATTTTAAAATTTCTTAAAGTATCTCTCTTTCCTTGTCTAAGGATGCGTTCCAGTGACTAACTTTTAGAGCAGTTCAAGAGCTTCAAGCCCTGGAGCGTGACGCACAAAAATTTTCGTCATTGGAAAGCAACACAGAAAATAACAGTAAATCTTAAAAACAGCTGATTGGATCTACCAAACCCATCGGATCAATATTTGAAAACACCTCTAGTTGTTCTAGCATCTACACACATCACCTTGATTTGTTAAACAAACTATATCTACTAAAATAAATTAAACACAAATTAGTTAAATACCTTTAAAAGCCTTTTATGTAATCACCTTAGTCGTTATGCAGTTGAGCTTGAAAACAAACTTAACAAGATTTAAATTTTCCCTTTTATATCCGACCAAGGTGACCGGTTTGTTATGTTGATGTTTTCACGCACCGTGAAACTTAATAAACTGATGAGGTTCTGGTGTGGTACTACCTATTGTTTGGATTGTTAATTGGCGGTATGCGGCATGAGATATAATATGTTGTCTGTGGAACACCTTTTATTAATTATAGAGGTTTTGCGTTTACGTTACACAATGTTCAGTACCCCAAAAAGTATAAATGTAGGTTTTTTTATCTTTGGACAAACCACGAAGACTAAAAGCCTAAATACTAACGTACCGTGGGTGTCTTAAGCAAGGTAAGAGGAAGTTTGTTGACACGGGACTTAAATACTTGAAGATTTGGAGGGGAAGGAAAGACCTCCGCGGGCAGCAGGTTCCACATTCTGGAAATTCTAGGGATAAAAGAACGAACAAAGTGGGAAGTTCGGGGTCTGTCCAGTTGGACCGTATAGGGATGCAAACGCGCGGAACCACGAGTTTATCTGTTGGGAACTGTGAGTGGAGGAACTATACTGGACAATTCGTCAGAGCCGAAGCCATGGAAGTACCTATAAAAAAGCGATAGATCCCCCACAGCCCGACGATGGGCTAGAGATGGAAGCCTTTCTGTAAGTGAAGGATCATTAATGAGACGAATAGCTCTTTTTGAATAGAATCCAAAATGCTTAGGGTTGTGGGGTGTACCAGCAAATTAGAAATATCCCATAAATGTCATTAAGTGTTTATGGCAATAGCATATGTTAGTCGGTTTCCCTAAGTCACTAAAGATTATTTTTAATAGGTTTAAGAAATACAAAACGACGGGGCCTATTTATGGTTTTCTGTAAATATTATCGTCCAGATGACAAATATATCACCCTCAGATAAATACACCCTAAAATGTTTATATAATCTAGACAAGGGTTCTCAAACTAGAGAAGACCCATATTATGTTATCCATAAAAAATTTGTTATGATTAAAACAGAATTGTCAAATAAAAGGAAATAAAGAAAATAATTTTTAATATAATATGTACTGTTTATAATATTTTTAATGGTATTTACAATAATTATAATGCAGAAAGACATAGAAAAGAGACTAGAAACATTAAAATACACCTGTAACTATAAATCGTAGACCTAAGAATGTTTTTACCTTAAAATCAAAGACCAAGTTCATTTTTGTTTATATTTTTATGTTCATATCATAAGTTTTGAAGATTAAGGTCGGACTGACCAGTTGTTTTATTAAAAGTTTTGTTTATTGTGAATTAAAAGGGAAATTCTTATTTTATTCTAAAACCAGGAAGGTAACGCCATCTAGAGCTTTAAACTTAAACTATAGAAAAGACTACCCGTATGTTGGTAACACCCTAACCAATAGAATTAAGGTAATGTTTAGTAAAGGGATGCTGCCTAGACCGAAATACAAACCCTAATTGGTCTTGTGTTTTTATGTTACAGTGGGTTCAATATTTTATTGGAACCTTTGAGAATTTTAAGTAATTTTATGACAATATTGGGAGTGGTTTTTGAAGGACAGCCCTTGTCCAGAAGCCACAATAGAAGTTTCATGTAATTGAAAAGTAAGTCTGTCTATAATGTTGGTTAGTTAAAAGTATGTCTATAATGTTAGTTAGTTGAAAGTCTGTCTATAATGTTGGTTAGTTAAAAGTCTGTATATAATGTTCGTTAGTTAATAGTATGTCTCTACTTTTCTATAGTTTTAAAAGTCTGTCTACAATGTTTGTTAGTTAAGAATCTGCCTCTAATTTTCTTTACTTTTAAGTCTGTCTATAGTTTTCAATAGAGTAAGTTTTTTTAATAAGTTAAATAATAGTCTCACTATGTCTTTCTTTGATTTCGGTTAAGTCTTGCTTTAACCTTTTTTTAAGTAAAAATTTAAGCCTTCTTATAGTTTTTATGCTTTTCTTTAGAGTTTGGTTGATTTTCTAAGTTTTCATTTTAACTTTTTACTTTAATTTTTATTTTATATCATTCTCATATTTTTATACATTTTTTAGTTATTTTTCTTTATTAAAATTCTAGTTAATTTTGTTTAAACATTTCTTTTAATTTAACATTCATCTCCTATTACTAACCTTGAAAAGACAGCTTTTGTGTAAATTGTGTGGCAAAACGTTAAAAGAAGCAGTACAAGTTAGCAACAGAGAAATTAGGTAAGTGTAACTTGGAATAAGCTAACATGTACTAACTAAGTATTGTTCTACAAGATCTTCATGCTACCAGAGTGTCTTCATCAAATTATATTTTTTGTTCTTTTTAATTTTTGTTGTATCATGACTTGGACACTGTCTGCTAGATTGCCGCGCTACCACTTATTTTATAGGACTAGCTCACTGTCTAAGTAATATAATAGTAACAGGGAATACGTCATTCTGTTACAGGGGGAAGCCATGCCCCAGATATGAGAACAATACTCTAAGGGAGGTCGGATTTGGGACACATATAAAGTGTATAAATTAGAAGGGGAAAAATACTTTTTGGCTCGAAAGAGAAATCCAAGCTTTTTGAAGCTGCCGTGGCTATAAATACAATGTGTTTATGCCAGTTAAGGTTACCTTCAAATGTGACGCCCACAAGATTGAAGGTGTCTTTGCTCTGTAAAACTTGGCCGCTCATAAGTAGAGGATGAGTATTTGGTGACTCTTTTCGCGACAAGGAACATGATTGTGTTTTGGATGCATTAAAGTGGACGAGATTTTTGGCGCCCCAATCCAATATTAAATTAAGATCCTGCGAAAGAGATATCTGCATCGCTCTGCGTTTGTTTTCCAAATCAAGTTTAGTGATGGGTTTAGGAACCTGAAAACTGGAGTGAAGGATACTATCGTCGGCGAAACTATGAATGGAATTAGTTGTGGACGAGAGAAGGTCGTTGATATGAAGAAGAAATAATGTTGGTGCCAGAACTGAGCCCTGAGGCACTCCAGCATTAACTTGGTGAAAGCTTGAACAATGGCCGTCTACAAAAACTGATATACGTCGATCAGATAGATATTGGGTAATCTCACAAACAGCCTAAAAGTTCTTAATTCACTTCTTACTTTTTTAATGGAAGGGGGTTCATGTTGGATCTTTTTGATTCTCTACTTAAAATCGTTTTATTTTTGAAAATCATTCCAGTCGTTCTAGAGTTAGAAGGGTTTAAAGTTTAGCTTTGATTTGTACATAGTGTCGTTTTTACTTATAAATAAAACAAGATTTAGAGATTAGGTAAAGTTTTAGTGAAATAATATTATTTAAACCACTTTTTGACGTTAAAATAACCCTGATCACGTGTCAAGGTCGCACTAGCAACTTTTTGCGCACAAAGGTGCGCTATGGGGCACCTCGTTTTAAAGGCTCTTCGATGTTCTACTCAATGTTACTTTGTTTTTGAAAATTTGTCCAGCCGTTCCACACCTACAAGCTAATGCCATTAAAAACACATTGTTTTTACCGTATTTAAGCCAAATTTCAAACGGTTCTAAGTCTGGAACAGCTGGGTGCATTTTCAAAAACAAAGCGGCGTTGAAAAGAACATTAAAGAACCTTAAATATCAAAAAATAGAAAAGTTGATTTTTTTATCTTTGGACAGTCCACGAAAGCTAAAAGCCTAAATACTAACGTACCATGGGTGTCTGAAGCGAGGTAAGAAGGAGTTTGTTGACACGGAAATTAAATACTTGGAGATTCGGGGGGGCAGGAAATACCTCGGCGGGCAGCAGGTTTCACAGTCTAGAAACTTTAGGGATAAAAAACGAACAAAGTGAAAAATTCGGGGCCTGTCCAGTTGGACCGTATAGGGATGCATACGTGCAGCACCACGAGTTTATCTGTTGGGAACCGTAAGTAAGAGAATTATGCTAGAGATTCAAAGCAGAAGCCATGGAAATATCTATAAAAAAGCGCCAAATTTTCCACAGCCCCACGATGGGTACGAGAGCGAAGCTACTATCTAAGAAAAAATCGGAAAAGTTAAAGAGCCAAAAAAATGAATCCGTTACAAAGGATGTGGCATGACCAAGAGGGGGGGCATGGCCCCCATGGACTCCCTTATGACCGCCCCTGAAACAAAGCATGGTAAACTTGACCTATAGATATACAAAAAATTTTTGTTGCGAATCCCAGATCATTGATCTACAGGCTGTCCCGAAAATACGTGTACAACGTTTGATGACAGACTCCGGACGTCAAAATAAGTCGATTTAAGTGAAATTACCCATGTCCAAAAGTTGATAATAAACAAGATGACGTCCGGAGTCTGTTATCAAACATTGTACACGTATTTTCCGGACACCATGTAAATCAAATATCTGGAATTCGCAAAAAAATCTTTTATAGGTGAGATGGTATATTTTCAAATATTGTTTAATTTCGATTTTTTTACCTTGCAAAGAACCAAAAGAAGAAACAATCTATACTTAATAAGACCAGTTTTGGAGTTAATCTTGAGAAAAGGTTGCTGTATCATTTTTGCTAATTAGCTATATGTGACAAAAGATTAAGTTTAAGATCTAAAAAAATACACAAAAAACAATTACTGTCTACACATTTTATCAATTAGTTACGTAATTCTTAATTAAACTAATTGGTACCTATAAAATATTTTTTACGTGTTTACAGTTATCAATATCATGTCAATGAACTATGAACTCTAGAATACTTAAGTAGTTGATAACCAGAGCAGACCATCTCAGAAATCAAAAAGTTTTTTAACACATATTTTTAAAAGCATTAAACCTATTTATTAGGGCTTGTGTGGACTGATTATTATATAGGGTGTCTAAAAACTCTGGAAAAGCTCTAATATATCAGAGAATTTTATACCAAACTTAACGAAATTCCGTACTTCAGAGTAAAACTATTCAATTTTAAAAATACAAAGTATAGGCTTTACAAAAATATATATTAAAATGAAATAAACCGTTTCGCATGCTTAATAATTAAAATAAAAAATTAAGAAAAACGACCTTCATTTTAGCAAATAAGTTTAAACAATCTTTCAAAAATGTTATTTGATGGTTTAGTCCTTTAAACGGCAAATTAAATTCTTTGGCCCTTATAAAGCTGGAAGAATTCATTATATCAAATAATTTATCAATTTGGTCAATAAATTTAGAAGTGGCTTCAGCCTCCTTACGAATCTCCCCAAATCTAATATACATGTTAAGGGCAATAGAAACCGTTGCACTAAAAACCTGACTCGCATATTTAACCTTCATTTTTTCAAAATTGCCTGGAGAAATATACGAATCTGTTAGTTTCGGTGCTCCTCTTATTGCGTATTTTTTATCATGATTATACAATTGTCTTAGGTATGTCCAGGAAATTTTAATTTTGTCATAAAGAAAATCGTATTTGAGCAGCATATTTCTTAGAGCTTTCAACTAATGAGGGGTGTCGAACATAAAAATATTTTTTGGTCGTTAACAAAAAATATGGTTTTTCTGGAGTTACTCCTAATAAGATCTTTAATTGAATATTGTTAGCGCCCATATCGCAAATAAAAACTATTATGTTCAAACCAATATTATTTAGCTTTGTTACTGCATCAGAAACGATTAATTTTAGTGAAGTACCTGGACATGTAGTGTTAGAAAAATAATTAGTAAGTAGTTGTTTCCAATTTGATTTTATGCTTCTGAGCATTAAAACCATCGAAGCTCGGGCTGGTTTAAAAACCCTCTTTCCTTGTCCATGGTTTTCTAAGCCAACTAACTCATCTTCAGAAGTGTTATAAAATAAATTTGATTTGATGCTCATCTCATCAACGCAAAGTACACATAATCTACTTTGTTCATCTAAATTTTGAATTTTTGATTTTAGCATTCGAAATATATTAGGATCTTCCAAACCCAGAGAACCTTTGATTCCACCTATTAATTTTTGAAGAGTTTGTGGCCCTGGCAGACAAAACATTTTTATCAAAACTGACTTATATAATTTTGGACCTGCGAAATATAAAGATAAACACTTATACTTAAATTCATCTGAATATCGTCTGCCCTTCGGAAATTTAGCCAACAAAACTGACAAAAAAACATATTAACGAATTATTGCACAGTGAAATAAGGCCAGGCATTAATAATACCGGCCTTATTTTGACATCTGAGCTTGCGCTGATGCATGGTAGGATAAGGACTCCCTTAATAAGGATAGTGCCTGGCTTTATTTATGTCGGTTGTAAATCGTGCCTTATTTTAGTCTTATTTAAACTTCGGAACTGTTCGTCAAACCGAACGGCTGCCGATCACAAAATCGATAAGTTTTTAGAAGTAAAAATACTTAAAACCTTGCTTTTTCAAATGTATTTCTATAATTGTGTTATAAAAAAACCCTACAACACAAAACAATAAAGAAAAACTACTAAAATTTCTTCCCCTTTTTCTAAGGTTAATGGTACTGTCAACATGATTTGCAATAACTCTAAATTATGGGTACAAGCACTATTTAAATAAAGCCGGTATTAATAATTCCCGAGCTTAATAAGGCAACTTGCAATAATTCTCTATTTCTAATATCGGATAAGGTATTCGATATAGGGATAAACCTATGAAATGAGCCATATAGCCAGAAACACAACAAAAATATTAAAATTTAGTTGTTAATAGGGCCTTGGATACCTAAAGATGGTGGTATTCTAAATAAAGCTTAATAAGAAATATTTTGTCCTAATATCCGATATTCCATGTAACTATCCGATTTTTTAAAGTGATAATTAAAGATTCTTGGACTTTCATTGTCTTTATTTTAACTATTCACACACTTGAAAACGGACAGAGATAGGACTGCCCGAAACGTTGTGTGAATAGTTAAAATAAATATAACTATCCGATAAAAGGCAAATTGTCCTTTGGTAAAGGTTTAGTCGTTAACACAAAGGAACGTTATTATTACTTTTTCTTGCATGCACTAAACCAACTAAACTAAATATATTGTAGATTTATTTAAACTATAGAGTCAAATTTAATAATTTATCTAAACTTTTAAAAACTGCGTCAACAATTAGCACTTGTAAAAATTCAAAGTTTCACAGTTTTAAAAATAACTCTACAGCCCTCTATGTTTTATTATTAGCATTACAATATTATTCCTCTGCTTGAATTTAGCACCATATAAACTGCACAGAGGTTTTGGACACACTGTATAAATTCTAAGATGGTAGTAGCTCACATAGTTCACCTTTTTTTCACCCTTTCGGGGTCATCCCACCCAGGTCCGACGACCGCCCCCTAGGTGGTGCACTGCAGCCTGAAGGCTTATTGTACCTTGACCCCTACTCCTTCTCATTCACACAACATTCATTCCATAACTTGGATGGTTGTTGCTCGGTCCGCATCCCCGAGCAAAGAACACCGTGTGCCGTTGCCCGAAACAATGCTGTCGCCGGACACCCATCCAAATTATGGGCGCGCATTTCACTGCTTAACTCCGGTGATCGACGCTCGCCGATACAACCGAAGCCGCCACAAGCGCGCCTAGTTCACCTTTGCCCTGATAAATAAGTTTTTTGCGAATAAAAAGCACTTTTTTGTGGGATGGTCTGCTTTGGTTCTCAACGCCTCGGTTAGGTTTTATAGAGTTAAAACGCTAGGTTGTTTTTCTAAACACGTTGGGCCAGCTCGATGCTTTCAATTAAGTTTCTGAGTGTTAAATACTAGCAAGTAGAGATTAGACAAAGGACTTCTGCATGAAATTCTTTTCGGATAGGATGACGCATCGCTCTTTACATATAAATATTTACTTTATGTATTTAATAGCTTATAGTTTGTAATAAATTGTTTTAAAAATAATTTTGCAGATTTCGATAAACAAATCTATTGTTGAAAATAATTTTAACTTTTACCAGGAAAAACACATTAAGTTCGTTATCTTTTCTAAATGTACAAGGAGTTAAACTTAGAAAACAAAGTTGGGTTTTCATGAATATAATTTATCTAATTTTGTTGTAATTTTGCAGTATTATTTTTAATATAAGAGGGCTATTTTTTAGCCCTAACATAATAAAATTTAGTCTAGTGGCGTCTCGAGACAGGATTTTTTTAAATCCTTTTCTAAATCTATTAATTATTATTGCTGTACTATTTAATTATCTATAAAAATATGTTGTGTTTAAAATATGTTTTTTGTTTAAACAATTAGATCTGATTATATCAGCAAATAACTCTTGCTCATCACATTTTTGTAACTTATTGTAATAAATTTTTATAAGAAATCAACTTTAAAAATATGCGGTTGGAATAATAACTGCTAGTTTTCTTAGATTTATTACCTTTGTATTTGTGATTTAGAATTTATTATATACACATATATATATTATATCTATTTAATTAGTCAGTGGCGCAACATATAAATTTTGTTTGTTCCACCATTGGATTTACCAAATCAATTTCCACCAGCGCCAGACAAAACAATGATATTATAGGGATATTTTTCTAATTCTTCTGTCTTACAGCTGCTAACAAGCTTGTCTAACAGCGGACGTCAATAAAATGTGAATCGAAAAATAAAAACGCTTACCGCCAACGACAAATGACATTAAAAAAATAATAATATACCCTAAAAAACGGTAACTCTCGTTTTATAACAAAAATGCACAATACTTTCAAGTGCAGTTAAATTAATCCTTCACATGGTTTCCCACACATATTATTGTTATTGTTATTAGTATACATTTAGTCATTTTTGTTTGACTTTTAACCTCAAATTCGGCTATATTTCCCCCTCTTTGTTTTTCAACCTGTTAGACAGTGGTTAAACATCTCCCGAGGCCGCTAACAACCGCTGTGAGCTGCTGTAAGACTGACGTCATTGATTTGTCAAAAAAATGAAAGTGCTTACAGCTGCTGTAAGCAACTAACAAAGAAAATATCCCTCAAATCAATGGGCTCGCCTAGGCAGTATTAGGTATTAATATACAGTGCATTGCTTTAATGTCCTATCCCCACTTTAATTTTTTGATCGAATTGATGTAAAAAGTTAAAACTTTAGAAAATGAAATTGGTTCATAAATACTATATTTTAAGAGTAAAATTAACTGATACAAATTTCAAGATGGCCGCTGCGTCCATTGTGGGAACAACTTAAATGAAAAAAATGGTGTTGAAGCACATTATTTTAAAGCTCCTGACGACTACTTTAAAACCCTAAAATTAAAAGTCAATACCTTTACCTACTACAAAATGGCGGTAATTTAAAAATTACCGAATTACTTCATTTGGATGGCTATATTTCCGAAAATAGTAAAGTTTGAAGGTATATACAGTGTGTCCCGGGATAGGTGTTACAAGTAGGGTTGCCAACCATCCCGATTTGGGCGGGAGTCTCCCGCTTTTCTGACATGTCTCCTGCCTCCCGACAAGATAGTAAAAACTCCCGCTTTTCAAACATTACCTACTACCAGATTAAAAATAAAGAAAATAAATAAAAAAGTCACTATACTATGTAATAGTTTATTATAAACAATCTGACAACGGCGCTTCCGGTAAATCACCGGCGCGGCCACACATCAGTGATCGGTTTCAAAAACGGAACCACGTGTTTATTAATTTATCGCCTACTAGAGGGATATTTTTCTAATTCTTCTGACTTACAGCTGCTAACAAGCTTGTCTAACAGATGACGTCATTCAACCAATTATAACCGCGGTAATAATTGGTGACAACTTTGACGTATAATACATTGTTTCAACGTCAACATTACCGATTGGTAAATACCGTTTTAGAATTTGTTCTTCGCCTAAAATTGATGAATATAACCTAAAAAATTGTGACTACAGTTTTATAACAAAAATGCGTAATATCTTCAATTGCAGTTAAATTAATTCTTAACATGGTTTTCCACACAGACCAACGACATAGACTATTATTATTAGTATACATTTAGTCAATTTTGTTTGACTCCTAACCTCAAATTCGTTTTTCAACCTGTTAGACGTACAGTGGTTATAGACATCTCCCAAGGCCGTTAACAATTGCTGTGGGCTGCTGTAAGACTGACGTCATTGGTTTGTGAAAAAATGAAAGTGCTTACAGCTACTGTAAGCAGCTAACAAAGAAAATATTCCTTAGCTTTAATACGCAGTGGCGCGGCGCTTGGTATTATTCCAGGCAATGTTTGGTATTGTTCGCGGATATAGGAAAGTAATAAAATTTCTAAATTTACGGTGTAATGGCGAATGCGCAGGAAAAAAATCTCCTTTTTTTACTCAGTGACAATGACCTCCCGCTTTTGGTTTTCTAAAAAATGGCAACCCTAGTTACAAGAGGATAAATGAAACAAATATTTTGAATTTTAAAACGAAATTTTGGGAAAACTGGTCGCATAGTCCCAAAACTAATAAATACAAAAATTTTACCCCAATTGGTATTATACGAGGCGAGTTATAACTAAACATATGAAAAATGACCAACGAGTAATGCCAAGAAGCTAAATACTTTTATTTTTAAAAAATTGATTAAAATTGTATAAGCAAATGTTGTAGAGAATTGAATTTTATGTCAAAATTTGAAGTTTAAGCATGAGAGTTAAAAAAATGTAATTGTCAATTTTTGCATTACGCATTACAACCTAAATAATGGGCAAGAAGAAGCAAACATTAAAAGAAAATTTTATAATTTAAAATATTTTTTAAAAATTTGCTTCCTTAAGCCAAGTATTTCAAAAACTGTTAATGCATAATGTAAACAATTGACAAAAATATTTTTTTACTTAAATTCTTAAACTTTATATTTTAACATAAAATAAAATTCTCTACAACATTTACTTATACAATTTTGTCATATTTTTAAAAATAAAGGTACTTTACTCTTGGACATATTTCATATTTTTAGTTATAACTCGCCCTGTATATTACCAATCGGAGTAAAATTTTGTATTTATCAGTTTTGGACCTTGCGACCAGTTGTCCCAAAAGGGTTTAAAAATTCTAAAATTTTTGGTTCATTTGTCCTCTTGTAACACCAATCCTGGGACACACTGTATATTTCAGGGCCTTTTTAATGGTGATAATCTATAGGGTAAGACAAAAAAATATATTATTTTTGATACAGCAAAAGAGCTCTAAGAAAATACCACATTAAGTGTATTTAACTTTATTAGTTTCGAAATATCAAAAAACCATCAAAAGTCAGGTATTTAGTTAATTTTAAAAATACCTCCATTTTGTAGTAACAGATATTGACTTTGTTTTTGGGGATATAGTGGCGTCGTCTGAACGTTTTCATTTAATTTTTTTAACAAGGTGACGCATGACGCCCAGCAGCCCTTAGGAAATTTTCGGCGGTGGTAAACGGGGCGCAAGGCCTTAACTAAAGTTTTATTGAACAGGTAAATGGGGCGCAGGGATCTTGGGGTCGATAAAATCGTAAAGGTAAACGGGCGCAAATGTTTTCTTTAAAGTAAAGGTATCGAAATAAAATGTTGGTCTATTTTTGGACTTTTTCTCACTATTAAAAATCTTGAGCGGAAATCTTTTCGCACATCTATTCACTATTACAATGAGAACTGAACTGATTAAGTGGTATACAAATTATTAGTGTCAATTATAGGAATTCTCACCTGCCCTGACCCACACCTTCTCTCAGGAGGGCTGGCCCCTATTTACCTATGATATAAACGTAACCTTACAGGCGTGCAGGTAAAAGAGATATTTTCGCGCCTGTCACTTATTTTACTTTAAAGTATAGTATTTACGCGTCAATTTCATTTACTCAGAATTTAAATTTTTTAAATTGTTTCGTTTAATAAATTAAAAGGGTGGGGAGACATTAAAAAATGCACAGTATGTTTACACGCATATTGCATTTCATTATAAATTAATTTTATTTTAAATTAAGATTATGAATATCACTTTGTTATAAAAACCAAGATTTTATTGGATGCGAAGTTTTAGGATGCGCCACTGCCTCGAAAATACTATTTGCAATTTTAATATCATTATGTAAATTATAAATAAAAAACAAGCTTAAGGAAATCCCAGAAAACATGTATTTATTTTAGTGGTTTTTCGTCTAATCAAAGGATTTGTGCAGGCAGGAATAAAAAGTTTGAACATAAAAATCATGTCTTAGTAACTTTTTCTTAAAAGAAAATATTTATTTTATTATTATGTTTAAACTTCCTTTACCACATTAACGCACTCAAATAATAACTTTGAAAGTAGTAACCGTAGTTTTAACTTCTTTTTAATGTATATTAGGTACAATAGCAAATATGTTTTTTTTAATGAAAACACACTGTATATTGAATCAGTGGCGGTGAGTACGTGGGTGCACGGGGGCTAATGCATCCAAAGAATTGAAATGTATGGGTGTAACTGATGAGAAAAGAGCAATTTTAGTATCTTTTGTCTTTAAAATTCTGGTTAGTTCTGGTTTTTTTTTGTGGGTATGTGGCAAAGTCGGTCTATATAAGGTCACGACATTCGGCCATATTGCTTTGACGTGTTATGACGTCACATCTCCCATTTTTCGGCCATGTTGTTCAGTGCCGGAGATATACAGTTTATTGTATTATTAGAACAACCGTTTACACAACAGTTTTTAATTATTAATAAGTTGTAAATTCTTTTACTTATAAAAACATTTGAAATTACATCTTTCAACAAATATCACTTCCAAAACAATGCAAAATGAAATGCGAAATTCTAGACGCCACTGGATTGATCATCAGCTTTGATTTTACCCAGTCTTGCCAACTTTTCTCCGTGGAGTGCCCTTCCTTGCGTCCCCGACCTCGAACTGCCTAAAAGTTGAGGATATGTCGCAACCTTATAAATATAAACTAACCTTGGGTATGTGGTATTTTCGAGAGGTGATGTTTTTTTTTGTTTCTTTTCAAATATTTTAACACATGGCACCTATGTAAAAACTCAAAACCCTCCGCGCCTTTATGGAATGTCACTTAATGAAAATTATCAAAATTATATAAATTTGGATGACCATATTTTTGTAACCACCAAAGTTGGACCTAATAAATGTAGTATTCTTAAGTAAGATCCAAAATATTTTTATTGGTAATCTACTATACAGGGTCTCCCATTAAAAAAATATAATTTTTGTAGTACCTTCCATACTTACATTAAAACTCTGATAACTGATATAAAAACTACAAAATTAAACCAAAATACTTTGAATTTGTATTTTTTTTATCTTTGGACAAACGACGAAAGCTAAAAGCCTAAATACTAACGTACCGTGGGTGTCTTGAGCGAGGTAAGAGGGAGTTTGTTGACACGGGACTTAAATACTTGAAGATTTGGGGAAGGAAAGACCTCCGCGGGCAGCAGGTTCCACAATCTAGAAACTCTAGGGATAAAAGAATGAACAAAGTGAGAATTTCGGGGCCTGTCCAGTTGGACCGTACCCAAAAATTATATAAATTGCTAAAAATACGGTACTAATAAATTATAACCAAAAATTAAAAAAAAATGTCCTTACCTCCTTAAATAAAACTTTTAACTGACCGTGTTAAACACAAGTAAGTACTTAGGTTATTACAAGCAGATTTATTTTTATACCAAAATATTTTATCTTAAAACAGTTTATTGTTATTGTTAAATAAAAGATAAAATGGAGGGCCAAAGATAATTTCTTAAAAATTAAATAATAAATTTACATGTTTCTTTTACACCTTATCTATGTACGTGCCCATTAGTATTTTGAATTCTGTACTTAGTATTGCTATAAGTCGTTCTGCTTTTGTCATTTTAGTTTTAGCATAAAGTAACATACATACGGATAAGAAAAACCATGGCATGCTAAAATTTTCGTACCGCTTTTGCGGCAGGCTTGTCATTTTTCCAGTTTACACTTTAAATGCGTCGGTCAAAGCCTCGCCTCGTGTAACATCAGCGGTGGAGAGACACGTAAGCTTACTGAAATGACTAACTGGCGGTATTTCAACGAGAAACGAATAAAATTATATTGGGAGTTTTCGCATGACCTGTCCTTAAATCGGCTATTCCATGATAACTCTTATAATTTCCTTACTCTATGGTTTTAGTTAAATCATTCAGATAATTTCTTTTCTCTAGTGCTTAAAAAACACTTTTGTTACGTTGTTAAATGAATCAGAGAAATAATTGGGCAAGAAAATTCTTGTTCTTTTTTACCAATTCTCTCTGGAAAAAAATTATAACAGGAATATACAAAGTTAGATAAGGGAATTAGTAATTTAAATTTAAAAAATCAGAAAAAAAAAGAATAATATCCATAAAAGATGAATTCGGAAAATACTAATTTTAGGTTTAAAACCATATATTTTTTTACGGAAAATCATATCTACATTAAAACACATTTTAAGACAATATTTTTGTAATATTTTTTATTTATAAATTATTAGAACATAATCACAAAAACAAAATTCAAAAAATCCTTATATTAGTTAAAACTAAGTAGAACCGTACGCAGGGGGAGGGGAGAAATGGCGGCAATTGCCCCCTACAATTACTTTCTGTGTACGTCTCCGAAACTAAGAACAGTGTTACAAAAACAAGCAAAATCAATGAGATTCATCAATATTTCCCCTTATTACTTTTCGGGTCATACAATACTAAACATTCAGCAATTTTACGCGAAGAACCAATTCTAAAATGGTATTTACCAATCGGTTATGTTGACGTTTAAACAATGTATTATACGTCAAATTTGTCATCAATTATTACCGCGTTTATAATTGGTTGAACGCCTAAAATTGATGATTATTATAATTTTAGTTGGGATTTTCGATTTTTCTTTTCATGCTTATTGGTTGTGATTAGTAGTTAAGCTTTTAAAAACACAAAATAAATACTTTATAATTTAATGGCAATAGAGAGATATGGGTACTTTGGTTACCGCCTACGTTCGTTATTTACGCAAGGCGCTATTTAAATACCGCATACGGTATTTAGTGTATGTTTTTAGAGATATGGAAGACGCCGTATTACGAACATTTAATTACACCTGTCTGCAGTGGCGTAGCCAGGGTTTAGGGGCAGGAGGGGCGAAGTCCTTTTGGAGTTCCTATTTTTGAATATGGAGTTTTTGCTTTTAGTAACCGTTTATAAAGTTTCCAATTTTAACGACGCCCCTGCGTAGAGTATAAGCTTTTCTTATCGCTTTTTTCTTAAAACCTGACTTTTTTGGAAGAGGCATTATGTTACCGCAGAAAAATATTTTTATTTTTAGGAATTATTCGTTTTGTATTAATAAAATACAAAAACCAAAAAAAAATTAAACTTTCTGTCAAAACTAAACAATATTAAATTCAAAACTACAACTATCCACATTAAAAACGTTTTATTTTGACATTTCTTTATGATATTTACTCTATCAATATGCCATTGTAATTTAAGTTTTTTTTTTAAAACAGCCAATGTTAAGTTTTCAATATTGTTACAGACTTTCAAAAATGTGTTTAGATTCTAGAATTTTAGAGAGTTAGGATCATTTAATTTAGTTTGTTAATTTATTTAAATAATTTACCTTAATTTTTCCAAGTTCTTTCATCACTTTCGAAGGTTTCCGAAAACGCCCGAATTATCCATTAAGAACTTTTATGCCATCCTGTACTATGGAATTTTCACGATATTTTTCGAAGATTCTAGATCATTCTTTACTCTTCCACCATACTATAAAAGGGCGACGGGAAACCTCCGATCAGTTAGTATAGATTCGACTTTTGTGCTGTAAACTTCGAGACATTGACAAGTGAAGATTTTGTCGTTGTAACCATAGTTACGTTGGATTGTTAATAAAGGTATAAAAACGAAGACACGTGTTTTTATACGAGGTGTTCCGGAACAATATGGTCAGGATATTCAAAAAACTCTAATAAATCTTCAGTGTGGGCCAAATTAAACTGTCACACTCTTTAACTAATGATAACTTTTTATCTGTTGTGCCTATCTTTTTTATTTTTACAGGGCTAATAGGTAGATATATTATCTCTAGGTTTGTCAATTTTGGTCGAATAAATTTAGTTAGGACCGGACTTACTGGTCTTTTTCCAAAATGATGCATTTAACTTCGTTGCAAAATATATCGAATTTACCTATAATACCTTTAATTTTAATTATTACGTTTAATTTTAATTATTTACTGTTAAGTTGTGTCAGCATCCAACTCAGAAACCATGGTAATCTCACATTTTTGATTTTCAAAGCACACTAAAAGAAAGTTCCCTGTTAAAATCGAGAGAAATGCATGCTTTTGAGGCGCATCATTTATCAAAACTAATCATAATTCCTGAATCCTCTAATTATTGACAGATTCGCGTTTAATGAATCATTTCCCATAGTTTCTCTATAAGAAAAACGTATTAGCTCAATTGTAGCTAAATCCCATTTCTTTTTCAACGAGGTTAAATGCATCATTTTGGGAAAAGTCCCGTAAGTCCGGTCCTGAGTGAATCTACTCGACCAAAATTGACAAACTTAAAGAAAACATATCTACCTATTAGCCCTGTAAAAATAAAAAGGTAGACTCAACAGATAAAAAGTTATTGTTACTTAAAAAGTGTGAAAGTTAAATTTGGCCCACCCTGTATATGGCTAACTCCGAGGCTAACTCTATATATTTTTTTGTAATATGTTCATAAATATCGTTGTATTTTGCATAGTAAGAGATATATTTGAAGGTTCTAGAGGCATTACTTTTTTGTAAATTAGGAAAAAATTTGACATTGGCACTCTGTTAGGAATGACATTGGTTGTTTTTGCAAAACAGCTTTTAATTCTTTAAATAAATAAAGAATTTAAACTTGTGATCTATAAAACCTGCAGCATTTTTTGCCTGTTGACAAACGTGAGACGACAAAATAAGCACTAAAAAACAAAACTTATTTTATTAGGGGCTTTTGCAGGACTTTATAATTGTGATGGTATAATATTAATACTCATTGTTTGCTTCTATAAAAAGTATATAAAGAATTAAATAGAAGATTTTTTTTAGAAAATATTATTTCGTTGGCAGAAGGGCGCCAAGTCAAGGGGGCGGGAGGGGCGACCGCCCCCTTGCCCCCTGTAGCTACGCCACTGCCTGTCTGCGAATTTACAAAAATTAAAAAGCAACTGATCCTTTTATGTTCGAATATTAAAGTTTCTCCGTTATTTCAAACACATTTTACTGTAAATTTTTCCCACTTTTCCAGATGAATTTTGACTAAGACATTCTTCTCAGAAAGCCAGGCCATTGTCGGCCAGCAATCTTAACCTTTTCGTTTCTTTTTCCACCTGCAACATTTATCCAAAAATAAAAAAGCTTAGACTTTATCAAAGATTAGTAGTTTAACTTTACTCTGTGGCTCTATTACAAAAATATTTGTAGAAATCTTCGGAAAGAAATAATATAACCTTTAAAAAAAATAAACAAAGAAAAATATTGTGCGCATGGCAATTCTATTCGCTATTTTAAATAGCACGCGGCGTTATTAGCCCGCAAATTACTCCTTGCGGTAACGTTATTACCACCAGCGACGGTGAAAATCGAATCGCACATAACTTAACCGTCATAATAGCGCTTACGTTAATACCGCATGACGTTACAGCACCATCCATATCTCTCT
>JACEGR010009795.1:0-23651 GCA_014170235.1 Listronotus bonariensis
TTAAAAGTGTTACCAAAACTACATTAAAGCTCGTAGGGGAGACTGGGGCAAAATGGGGTACTTTTGTAGCAACGTTTATGCTATGGTCATATTTATTTTTAATTTACCATCATAAATTACTTTTTAACATTTATTAGGTATAAAAAGGTTAATTTGGAATTAAATATTCTATCACAGAATGCTGCATGCATTATTTAATTAAATAAAATTACTAAAATTATTGTAGTTCATTTATATTAACCCTTAAAAGTGTTACCAAAACTACATTAAAGCTCTTAGTGGAGACTGGGGCAAAATGGGGTACTTTTTATAGCAACGTTTATGCTATGGTCATATTTATTTTTAATTTACCATCAAAAATTACTTTTTTAACATTTATTAGGATTAAAAAGGTTAATTTGGAATTAAATATTTTGTCACAGAAGGCTGCATGCATTATTTAATTAAATAATATTACTTAAAATTATTGTGGTTCATTTATATTAACCCTTAAAAGTGTTACCAAAACTACATTAAAGCTTTTAGGGAGACTGGGGTAAAATGGGGTACTTTTATAGCAACGTTTATGCTATGGTCATATTTATTTTTAATTTACCATCATAAATTACTTTTTTAACATTTATTAGGATTAAAAGGTTAATTTGGAATTAAATATTCTGTCACAGAAGGCTGCATGCATTATTTAATTAAATAATATTACTAAAATTATTGTGGTTCATTTATATTAACCCTTAAAAGTGTTACCAAAACTACATTAAAGCTTTTAGGGGACACTGGGGTAAAATGGGGTACTTTTATAGCAACGTTTATGCTAAGGTCATATTTATTTTTAATTTACCACTATAAAATACTTTTTTAACATTTATTAGGATTAAAAAGGTTAATTTGGAATTAAATATTTTGTCACAGAATGCTGCATGCATTATTTAATTAAATAAAATTCCTCAAATAATTGTGGTCTATTTATATTAACCCTAAAAGTGTTACCAAAACTACATTAAATCTCTTAGGGGAGACTGGGACAAAATTTACCACTATAAATTACTTTTTTAACATTTATTAGGATTAAAAGTTAATTTGGATATTTAAAAAAATCTGCCATTTCCATGTTATCAATACGAAGTTATTGGCTTAATCCCATCTTGTCGTTTTTTGGCAATTTATTATAGTCCCTGTGCCACTAATAAAATGAACTTTATGATAATAACACTTTTATGCCCTTTTTAGGGGGTTTCTTTGACGAGTCAACCACGAATATTCATTTGGCCATATAGGGAAGCGGAGTTTTAACCCAGCCTGTTAATGTCAAGTATTTCGGATGTCGGACTGGGCAAAAGCGTCACGTTTTTCGTCGTATAAGTTTACCACAATGTTTTACATGCAATTTTAAAACATTGTGCCAAAAATCGTAAGGTCGCTTTCAGACGACTTTTTGCAGTCGAAGTTGACCACAAAAATATCGGCGCCTTGTCGCCAATTTCGACTACAACTGTAGTTGTAACTAACGTGTAGTCAGTCAACGGGGTCGGCGACAATCAGCGGCAGAAGTTCAGTTGCAGTCGAAAAAACGCCCGTATGAAAAGAAATCGCTTTTTCGATGGTTATTAAATGACAACTTCAAGTAGCGACAATTAACCACAAACTATCGACTTTTTGAGGGTTAACTTCGACTGCAAAAAGTCGCCCGTCTGAAAGCAGCCTAAGGAACAGTCACGTAACTCGCCTAGTCCGATAGCCGAAACAACACAATATAGTTTTAAATAGTTGTTTTTTACCTTTTCAAATTATAACCACAGTTTAGGGAATATCGTAGACTTTGTTATAACCAAACTACCCTTATCCTAGCGGGCAAAAATATGCAGTTTGTTAAATTAATAATTGAAATCTTACCTTTTTTTTGTTAAACCAAACTAAATAAAAGCTTCGCCATATTATATGTCGCAAAATAGTTTTTTAGTTTAACTAAATAATTTGCTTCCTTTAGAGTATTTAATAATAAAAAAAAATATTGTAGCAAAATTTAGATGAAAAGCTTTGTCTTTAACTCAACCGAAACTAATAAACTTTAATCTAATTTAACCTCCATTGTTCATGGATTTTCCACTACTTTTTGCTTTGTGCCAAGAGCTTTGTATGTTGAAGCTTTTGGTTACCCGCAGAATATTAGCAAAATTTATGTGGGACTTTTTGGTAAAATTAAATGAAATATTAGTGGGTAACATCAGTGGCGACGATAGGAGGGGAGCAAAGGTAGCCCCCACTCACCTAAAATATGCACAGGGTGTCTTCGGAAGTTCTTACCGAATGGGAAACTTTTGAAATATGAAATTTACCAAAAAAACGCCTTTTTAATTAAAGTCCTGCTTAATGAGGAAATATATTTTCACAAAAATACCTGTATGTGGGATGTACAGGGTGGTTTACAAAATACTTGATTTAAAATTATTATACTAGACAAGTTCTTACGAAACCTTAAAGAGTGATTACTTATGTTATTTCTATGAAGAAAAGTTTTTATAAACATATGTCCGGAGTTGCTCGCTTCTGAGATTCAAGGCGTTAAAAGTTTTTGAAAAAGTCGATATTTTATAAATATCTTAAATACACTTAAACCAATATAGTTGAAATTTGGTACATCTGTTGGATGTAACTAGATTGACTTTATTGGGTCCAGTGGCGTCTCAGTGGGTACCAGAGCCAATATTATTAAGAGAAAAATGTACGCTACTACATTTTTATCTAGTTTATATAATCTGTTCCTATAGAGCAACTAAAAATAACAACTTTTAGTAAAGTACATTTTTTTCGTATTTGGCTTTGTATTTAAGATATTTATAAAAATACCGAATTGCTTAGAAAAGTGTATCGTCCTTTATCTCAGAAACAAACCACCTCCGAACCTATGTTTATAGCAAATTTTTATTATAAAATGACGTAAGAAATCACCCTTTGAAGTTTCATGTCGTAGTTAGAAAATTACTCTGTATTTAAATTTGGAAACTAAGTCTTTTTAGGCCATTTTATAATACATTCAACATACACTTATTTTTGTAGAAATGTATTTTCTCATCGAGCAGGACTTTTATAAAGAGGTACTTTTTAATAATTAAAAGTTTCCCATTTTGTAAGAACTTCCTAAGACACGTTGAATAAAAAGCATAATTATTAAAAAAAAACAAATAGTCGAAAGAGGGAATCTGTCATAAAATTAAATTAATTAAATTAATTAAGTTGTTTAAGATACAGCTATACATATACATATTCTGAAAAAGTCGTACAATTATAAAAACCTTATTTTTGCGTAAAACTGGCTTCTGTGACTGATATTTGTTGAAAGTTACTAAACCTCATAGATTTTCAATAAAAGAAAACATTGCCGTAAACTCTTTTTTAAGTATTTGGGTGACAATGTTTAATAAATTTTGACTTTGTCAGTAAAAAATGCAACGTCGATTATCTGAAATTAAAAGGGCTCAAATAGTCTGCAGAATAGAGGTTAAACATCTAATAACCCGACACCTACGGCACTTTGGTTCTTAGGCTTAGACCGTGCATGGGCATAGGCGTAACTAGCCATCGAAGCTGGGTGGGGCCTAGGGGGCCTTCCAAGACCCTGGACGGTGCCTTGACACTACTGAAACGTTATATGTACAGGGTGTCCCATTTTGGTTGTCTACTATGGAAACTGGGAACCACTTAAAGAGATATAAAATATTGTACCCCATCCTCGACCTTTTCAGAGGGCAACATTTATGTAAAAACAGATCCACATCCATAACCGCGAGCATTTCAAGAAACCTAAGGGGTGATTCTCGATTTTTACTTTTGAAAAGGCCCTGTAGCTTTGTTATTACAGATACAAGAAAACTAATTGCACATTATAAAGATACTTTTTCGTAGAGATCAGTGGCGTAACCAAAAAATTTTTTAGCTTTTTCTACGGAAATGTCTCCTGAGATTGAGGATGGCAGTATTGTTTTTTTAAAAAGAAAAATATAAAACAATTTAAAAAATAGATAGAAGCCGCAATGCGTCTTTAAAATCATAATTTTCAATATTTGACGTAAAATTTATTAAACCACCTACTATGATATATTATTTTAATCAAGAAAAAAACAAAGCAATTTAATTACCTAATCATTTATAGGGTGTCCCTAATAAAAAAAAAAAACATGTTTGGGTCATATGTCAAAAATGACAGCTCAAAAAATTTTTACGGATTCTACGGAAAAAGTATCTTTATAATGTGCAATTAGTTTTCTCGTATCTGTAATAACAACAAAGCTACAGGGCCTTTTCAAAAGTGAAAAAATCGAGAATCACTGTATCTCCTGGCTTTGTAACTTCGCGATAGCGATGATCTGTTTTTTTACCATAAATGTTTTCTCCAAAAAAGAGCTCAAGGATGGGGTATCAGATTTTTAATATCTCTTATGGTTTCCAAGTTTCCCATAAGGGACAACCAAAATGGGACACCCTGTTTTTTTTTTTTTTTCCCAGGAAGCCGTCTACATGTCCGGTGGCACTGCAGCCTGAAGGCTTATTGTACCAAACCCCCCAGACGCCTGTACACATTTCCCTATATGAATTCTTTTTTTTTCTGGAAGGCTTGGCTTTCCCGACACAATTTGCTATCTTGCGTCGTTTACTCGCTACAGCGTGTTTCTTAATTTCTTGCGTTTTCTTTTATCTTTTATTACTTTTAAATTTTTTTAAAAATTTTAATTGATTTCCGTCATTGCAGTCCATAAAAAACAAAAGGTATGACAAGACTGTTTAAAATTAATACATAATTACTTTTTGTTATAGCCTACTATCTAACCAATATCAGTCACAAATGACAAAATATGCAATACCTCAGAAACGGTTGAGAAGAAATATAAAGTGTGACACATTTTTTAAAAAGTAAAAAATTTTAATAGTAAAAAAATATAGGGGTGTTCCATTTAAAATAGTTTACATACTGCTTTTTAATGTCCGTCTCACATTGGCTTCCAAATCTCGCATTTTGATTTAAAGATTCATATTTTATTTTTAAAATAGGCGACACTTGTCATACTGACAGTTGCTTTATTACCTCTTTTACTTTAACCTAACTAAGTTTTGCCGCTGAAATACCATCATGTTGGTTTTATCAAGGTAGGAGCAGGTAGGAGTTTTCCAGTAGAAAACAGGAGGTTGCTATGACATTTTGCCAGTATAAAACACTCTAGTAAAATAGTCTTCAGTATAACAAAGATTGCCACGCTCGAGAATGTCAACTTTTTTTGTAGCTATCTGCTTTCTTTACGTCACTCTCAAATTATCAGATTAGTAAAATATACACTAAAGGTAATTAACCTACCCTATCTTAATCTGACGCGCTCAACAATTTCTTGATAATTTTTTTGTTCCCAGCAAACACTATTTGCCGGCAATTTACATTTTTCATATTGGTATTGATGGTAAAGCATTGGCAATTGGTGGCAATATTATGCCAACATCTAATACGCATTAAAAAGTTAACCCTAAATAAACACTCAATTGCCAATAAATTTTACATGCAGGCGAATTGCCGGCAAGCATACAAAAATGGCGGCATACCAATCCTGATTAAATAAAGCATGCCTTTTTGTTGCAGGCAAATAAATATTGGATTTTTGAAGGCAAACCTTCAACGCATATTTATACTTTTCAAACCATATTATTAACATTGGTATTTAACTAACATTCGAGCAATTTTTTTGATCTGTTTTATTCATAATGGCGGCTAAACAACATTATTTTATGTTTTTTTACATAATTTAAAGGAAATGGCGTTTTCCTAATATTTTATTGATAGAAATCATGCAAATAAAAATTAAGTCAAACAAAATGTATTTTTGAGGGAATAAAAATAAAATGATGGTAAAATTAGCTAGGTTAATTTCGACGATTTCGACCGAAGGTGATAAATTCAAATTTCCCGCTTAGCCGAAATATAAGATTTGACAATTTGACAGATAAGGCAACCTTGTTTTTGTTTGGCCGCTTTGTGCAATTGTTTTCTACGTGGTTTTCTAGCTTTTTAGTTTCTTTTTAAAGAAAAGAGTTTTTAGTAGACATAATTACGTGTATTCATTACCTAATTAGTGTGTGTTGTGTAATTAATTGGTGATGGCTAGTCAAGAAGGCGGGTTACTCAAGTAGACTATTAGGAGCTGTAAACATTTCGTTTAACACCTTTTAAATTTGTAGTTACCTAAAAAACTTATATGAAATCAGGGAGTTGCCTTATTAAAAGTTTTAAAGACGTGTTAATAAAAAGAATTATATATATTTAATAGTTTTTTTTTTTGACATTTAACTCCTTTAAAATATTTCTCCCTATGTTTTGGATCTGAAAATTGAGGTGTAAGTGTTCCTTAAATACTTACTATTTTAAAGTGTTTTCTTTTGATTTACTATCTTTTTTTAAATTTTATTACATACTTTTTATTTATTTTTTTGGTTTATTGTTACGGTACAAAAATTTATCTTATGTAATTTTTTATTGGTAAAGTTTTTCTGCCTTTTTTCTCATTTTTTTCGATTCGAATTCTAAATATGTTATTTAATTTTTGGGAAATTCAACTTATAAAACTTGCAATACTTATTTAGTAATAAATGCCATTATCCTAAACGCATTTTTTTGCCAATAACTTATAAATGATGGATGCCATCATCCTAAAGGCATTTTTTGGCTTAAATTATTAATGATGGATGCCATCACATTATCTGCAACACGTGGCCTAATAACGACCAATTGCCCACTTTCGCGTCTTTTTGATGCCTTTTTGCCAATGCCTTGCCATTAAAGAGTGTTGGCAATGCCAGTAAATTAAATGTACAACGCCGGCAAAAATGTTATATGGGTTTTTACGATCGACCCTGTATACGCGGCTCATCTTTGGTGGAGAATCTTAACCGGGTACAAGGTATCCTCCGGTATATTAATCAGCCGCGCTGTAGTAAATCCCAAAGTCCCCTCTTAGGCTCCCGTACCATAAGCAATTAATTAGAAAATCCAATCGTTATTCTTTTTTGTTTTATAAACACACCTTACCGAGTAGTAAATTACCACTCCCCAATGGAACACGGTGGTTTCCGCGCTTAGGGAGCAATTTGTAATTCCGTGACGTGGTCTCGTTTAGGGAAATAACTAACAGTTACTGGCGACGAACTCCAGCAGGTAAACCTAATCCTGCAGGAATATTATAGCTAAGTCAATGTTTATTTAGGTGAGGATGTGTATTATTCTATGCAAGGTAAAATATGTCTCCTAGACGCTTCTCGTAGAGTAACAGGTTGAAGGCCAATTAATATTAAATATTTTTCATATAATACAGGGTATACTCTAAAAGGTACTGTACAAAATGCGACCAACAAATTCTTTTCGCCAAAATACAACAATCTACACGATCTGGAGCGGCCTGGACTTGGCAGAGTAGTCTGCCATTAATAGGTACGCGACTAAATTCTGCCTAAAAATCCCTAATACTTTCCTTTTTACATTTTTTCTCTATTTCTAATATCAAGCAAGTTGCAACTGACTGGCCAAATTGACAAAACTTGAAAAACACTCTGTATCTCCAAAACGAATCAAGTTGGCCATGATTTGCTTTTACCATTAAATTTGTTTTTAAAATTGAGATTGTACAATCAGATTTGTTCTATCCCTTTTAGTTTTTGCTATACCCTGAGGGTCATCGAAAAGGCGCCACTCTGTACAACGCCAATGTCAACAAGCAAATAAATGCAAAAGGTGTTTCTCTACTTTAAAGCTATGCACGATTCTTTGTTTGACCTCCGGACAGTGCGGACGTGCGTAAAGGACTACAAAGTTCTTCCTGGAGTGGCGGTTAGAGGTGCTGTACGGACGTTTTTACCTTCGGGGATCAAGGAAAGATTCACGCTAAATTAACGGCATCTTTCTTCTGGATCTAAGCGCTGTGAGCGAAGATTCCTATAAGCTGATGGTATCCTGTTTGGTGGTGAACACGAGGTGTTTCTCAAATGGCGGGAAATAGATGGGCGTGCCATGGGAACTGTCAGTAGTGAAAGTGAAGGTTATACGTAACACCAGTAGCAGATCTTGGTTTGACAGCCGACAATTTATGCATTGCATCGATTGTTGAATTATTTTTGTTTTCTTTTGGAATTTCTGGGAGCTACGAGCTCGATTATCCAGATTTTCCGCCGACGAAGCCCTGGAAAGCATAGTCCGAAAATGGAAATAGAATACTTTAAAGCTAATTATGACTTTTTACGAAACACCATGTTACCAGACAGACCTGACGCCCTCGCAGTATTATCATATCGAAAAATCATAATATACAGTGCATCCCTGATTTCGATAACAAAGTGATCAAAGTATTCTGTAGTAAGAAAAATAGGCAAATAGACTTTCTTTTTAAATAGAAAGTAAGTTTTTCTTATTATTTCTTTTTGCTTGTGCCCTCCCACTGAAAAATGTCACGAGCCGCCATTTCTTTATAATACGCTGTTTTTGGTGGGAATAAACAATTTTTTCCACCCTTGCAAGGTAAGTTTGTTATAGACCTTTCCATTGTATGTAATTGTTTATCGGAATATCATAAATTAAATTCACCCCAAGTTATTAGCTTTCGAAACTTGGGAAAACTAATTGATCCTTTAAGTTTGATGGTGATGAAAGTTATTCCGTGTTAAAGGGTTATAAGTTCTGGTCCATTGGGGTTAGGGAATTGACAAAGTTAGGATTATACTTGGTTAAAGCAAATTATAAAAATAAATTAATATCATGTTATATAGGGCAGGGTTGGGTCGAATACTGAAAATCAGTATTTGAATACAGATACCGAAAGAAAGAAAACACCCACAATTATTTTTTAGGGTGTTTTGGGGTTAAAAAATCTAAATTGTATCAAACATACTAAAAACAAAATTAAATTGGCCAAAAAAATTTATAAAAATAAAATATTAAATTTTTAAGGGGGCCCTCCCTGAAAAAAAAATCAAACATAGTTGAATCTGCTCAAATCGACGAAATTCGTACAAATATGAGGTTTTGAGAAGATTTTTCCTATTTTTAAGGGTCCCTTTGGGGGCAAAAATTATTTTTTTATAAAAAAATGTTTTGGTTAAAATAACTGTTTGCTAGAATTTTTATTAATTTTTAAAGGGATTCTCGGTGGAAAAATCAGAAAAATAGGTATTATTTTATTTTTTTAGGGTGTTTTGGGGTTAAAAAATCAAAATTGTATCAAACATACTAAAAAAATTAAACTGGCCAAAAAATGTATAAAAATAAAATAATAATTTTTAAGGGGGCCTTCCCTGAAAAAAAAACAAACATAGTTGAATCTGCTCAAATTGACGAAATTCGTACAAATATGCGGTTTTGACAAGATTTTTCCTATTTTTAAGGGTTCCTTTGGGGGCAAAAATTATAAGAAAAACATATTTTGGTTAAAATAACTATTTGCTAGAATTTTTTTAATTTTTAAGGGGGTTTTCGGTGGAAAAATCAGAAAAATAGATATTTTTTTATTTTTTTAGGGTGATTCGGTATTTGAATACTGAAAAAAAATCAGGATACCCAGATTCGAAAATCGGTTCTTTAAAATTTTGAAGACAAGAAAAAAAGGTCCCCATTTAATATTTTTATATTTTTTCCGTTTTCTTCGCTCACATAATTCTAAAATATACCATTATTAATGACAATTTCGATATAAGAATACTGCTATCCACATTTCGGTATTCTTCGGTATTCGAGTATTCGGTAGCCCGGTATTCGAATGCTCAAAAAATGTATTTGTCGAATACTGAAAAAGTATTTGAATACAGAATCCCGAATACTGACCAAGAAAGTACTTTACCAAAGACCGAATACCAAAGACACAAATCTATTCGAGAACTATTTGAATACCGGCTGAATGTATTCTGAATACTATTCAAAATACTAAATATTCAAATACGACCCAACACTGATACAGAAATTGAAGATATGTTCTGTATTTGGCGTCTTGTCTATTAATGTGTGTTAAAAAATTATTTAAACAGTGTTCGTCATGTTGGTATATAGAAAAAATGTCATCTATATAACGAATAGGGCATAAATTTAATATTCGTACAATCTTTAAAACACAAAACATAATCAGATCTCAATTAACAAAAACAAAACCATACAACTTAAATGAAAATACAAAAAATGTCATTTATAAAATACCTTGCGAATGTGATAAGTTTTATATAGGAGAAACTTGTAGACCATTAGCTAAACGCATAAAAGAACACAGATCATACCTATATTAAAAACACAGAATTTCATAAATCAAAAATCTGCCAACACGCATTTGATAACAATCATAGAATAAACTGGGATGCTTCGAGCATTTTTGCAAAGGAAACTTGTTCTAAAAACGCAAAATCAAAGAAAGTGCGTATATATTATTAAATAAAGATAATTGTATAGCATCAATTTCAGTTAATTTAAATAACACTTGGTTGCCTTTGCTTGATACTGAAGTATCTTCAGGAAGACTAAAAATTAACTAACTATTCACCTTTTTGTAAAATAAACAATACACCAACAACCAGTTATCTATGTCACTATGACAATATAACCAAACAAACATATTTTGACATTTAATGTCAAAGTTTTCAGAATCTCCTAAAAAACATAAAAATTTTAAATTTTAAAATCTAAATAATAGTAAATTTTTATTTTTATTATTTTTATTCCATTTATCTTAACAACGGTGGCAGATTTGCCACCGAAACGTCGATTTTTAATTATCTTTTTACTTGTTTAAATTTTTTTGGTTTTTAGTACTTTTAATTTTATTTTTGCGTGTATCCAAATAAATACCATCCATTTTCTGATACAGGGTATGAAAAGGTCTGTAAAAATGCTACTACAAACTCCTTTAGCCAGAGCAAAATAATCTAATGTAAATTAACCTTGGTCAAAAAATGATGGGTTGCGAGATAGAGGGTGTCAAAGTTTTCATTTTATTTTTTTATGTATGTACACCGAATACTTCGTCAATTAATTATGGACCGATTTTAAAAATATTTTTATTTATTTGAAAGAGTGCACTTTCGCGGTGGTCCCATAAGAAAACCGTGGCAGTATAGCCAAGGACAAAGGTACTAAACTTATTTTTCAGGCAAAGCTATCTCTAGTAGATATATGCTACCTATGCTGGATGATTGAACAATCAAGGTAGTAATGTCAAAATATTTTCATTTGGCATGTCGTTGTTATTTAGCTAATAGTTCATATATTTTTTTTTGTGGGTAAGGTGTTTCCGTTTATACCCAACTTATACCTATTATGGGTAGCATTGCCATTTTATTGCAAAGAGTTTACCTGAGAGAAAAACTTACTTTTGCGGTTTTTTAGTAGAAGGTCACCAAATAATAGTACTTTATGTAACAAGTGCATAAAGAGGTACTATTTTACAAATGGGAAGTTTGACAGCACGAGTCGTTAGGCGAGTGCGGCAATCCCATGAGTAAAAAAAGACACTTCATGCATGTGTTACATACTATATTTTTTCTACGACCGTAAATAAATTTTCAAAATACCATTATATACATGTTTTATTTATCTATACTTATTAATTTTAATTTTCGCAGCACAGCAATTATATTGCAACAAAAAGCATAACTGCCTTATTTTTTAAGAGACAATTATCCTCTACATAACTATGCATTTATTATTTAATTTTGGAAAATTGTATGTATGTACCAAAGAGAATAGACAAGGGTAGAGGATCAATCGCCGCTTCGAAAAGTGGCACAATTTGAAGAAATGGTCTGCGGGATGGCAGGGCATGCGCATACGCACTCCCAATGTCTAAATCAGCGGTATATTCAAAAACATTGATTTATTGAGTAAATATACATAAAACATTAATAAAAAGTGTGAAATGTGGTTAATACTGGAATTTATTCATATTTTAATGACTAAATATTGGTAATTTAGTGCTAATGGTGTATTAAAATCTATTTGGTAGAAGTCTATTTTTTTCTTAGATTGGAATAGATTAATGTGGAAAAATATATATAAATTTTAGAAAAATAAGAACTAAAAATGAAAATCTAAATAAAATTATTTCTTGAAAACTAAACTTTTATTGTAAAATTACATATTTAGCATAAAGAATGGTTGTAAAATGTAAAAGCAGTGTATAATTTTAAGAAATATATGAAAATAGCACGCTTAAACTTACCAACCAAATTTATTTAAATTAGATTTATTTTGATCCTATTTAGTTGAAAGGTATTATAGTATATAGGTTAATATTACTTATACTGAGAAAAGCGTAGTAGGATTTCAGTTTCCATAGGCCACTGTGCTTGGTCCATTTTATTCGATATCCACATACTTGTTTCTTTAGGTATAAGGAAGCAGATAAGATTGTAGGTTTTAATAAACAATGAAAATTTAAGTTTTTACAATACGGGATACTTATTTTGAAATAAAATACTTTTGTAAAGAAAGCTCAAAAATGCTCGGTATTGCAGAAAAAAATCTTAATCCTAAACATCTTTTTTTCCACAAATTTTCGATATTGACAAAAATAAGTGTACTTTCTTTTTAAGAAAAATTCATAATTTTTAAGATATTTCATATACCTACCATAGAAAACAATTAATATGGGATGGTTAAATTTTTTCGTAAAATTATTAATGTTTGCCTTATGGTACGAACTTAAGTAAACACACTCTATTTTACCTCAACTGGGTCAGTTATTTAGTGTTTAGGCATTTTCATTTTTTCGCTTTAGTATAATTTTTATCACTATTAATACTTCTTAAACTGGTCATTTGTCTGTTTTTTACAGTTCAAGGAAATTTTTTAAATATGGAGTGACGCACACAGAAATCCTCTATTGGTTCATTGTGCTTTTACCTCCAGCAAGATATTCATTAAATATATTTTACGTATTTATATAAAATATTAAGGTATATAATATTTTGTTAAAAAAATAAATCTTACACAAAGTATTAATTTGTTTTTATTCATTAAAAAAACAACGTAAATAATTTAAAAAATAATTTATTTAAAAAGCAAATAAATTTACACAAATGTTGTGTGTCGGTTAAAGTTCGCAAGCTATTTGGCTGATAGTATTGATTCCGACACAAAAATGTTACGTAAAAAGTGCGTACTGAAACAAAAATTATAAATAAATCCATACCTTTAACCAAGCACATGCTTTTTTACCAACTTTAAGCAAGAATAAAATAAAGCTTTGACGAGCTCCTTCGGTCGCTGAACACAATCACAAGTCGCAGGTGTGTGCCATTTTTTAATTGGTGGGGGTAAATCAACTGTTTCTCTCCCCTTGTCCATTCTCTTGGGTATGTACTTGCTTTTTGTAGAAATGGTACTAAAACGATATTTTCAATTTCTTAGTCATCCAAAATCATTATTACTCTCAATTTTCAATAATTTCTAATAAATTTATTTGCAAACTGTCAAATTTTAAAACTAGTGATAAATGAACTAAAAGAAATAATGACGAAATCAAAGGTAACTTGACGGTTTGGTTCAGTTGATGTCGCGTTTACTGTTACAATACATAAATTGATATTTAAGTTTATTGTAGTAGGCATTGAAACAAAACACTAATTTAAAGTGTAAAACAAAGCTGTTAAAAAAGTACCTTTTTTCAACATTTTATGTAGTGTACTAGAATGGACTACTTTAACTTTATGTTAACTATTAAAAACACAGTTTAATCAAATTCACGGTAGCCACAAAATAGAAAAAAACGGCTTTTCTTAAAAATATTGCCTATTAACTTGTCACATATAAGTTTCTTACAATTTCGAAAAAATAAGAAAACCTTTTTGTATAAAACATTTTTCTCTATATTGCGGAATAAGGAGTGGGGAAAGGGACGAATATTGATTGGAAACATTTTAACAACTTCCGTGTTACTTAACCGATTTTAATAAACTTAGTCTCGTTTGAATTAGCATTTAGAGACGCTTTTAATAAAGTATTAATATTCCAGTTTATTGTTGTTTTTGGTCTGTAGATGCCTCTTCTTGATAAATTTGCCATTTTTTATGATTTTCCTAAAAATTTTAAATGCATTGATATTTCTTTTTTCAGATCATATAATAAAGCATTAAAAACATAAAAAAGATGAAAACCCCAAATCAATATCGTTATCCGTTTTAGAGATATACATAAAAATAGATGTTAATTACTAAAAACTGTCGCAGTAATTCTTCCAAACCTAAGACCACTAATTTAAATCACTTTTGAAAGCACTTTTAAGATATTTCTTATAAATCTTGACAGAACCAGTTTATGACACTAAAAAAACTTACAAACATGGCTTAAATTAAATGGAATTTGTTTGTTTTTATTAATATCAGCCAACAAATAGATGACACAAACAATAGCTTTGTTCGCGGGTTTGATTCTGAACCGGTTCTGGGACTATTCGCATGGGGAGTGAAAAAGCAGCGTTCGCGGTTAGTAAAATCCTGAATTTTTAGTAACAGTTCTGTGTTCGCGGGTTACAATGGAATCAGTTCGTTATCGGTTCGTAACCTGATTAGCAGTCCTGGGATTTTTGTTGGAACTAAAAGTTCAGTTCGGAATTCCATGCGCATTGTCGACATGGTCAGCTGTCTTCTGTTTTTGTGGTACAGAAATAAACCGTTGTATTACAGTTTATTTGTTTCTACCACTTTTTATGCGGGTTATTATACCTGTTGAATATTTTTTTTATATTTTTGTGATTCTAAGCGTATATAAACAAAGGATTTTTAATTGTATTCCGTATGAATGTATGTATGCAATAAAATAAATAAAGATTTAATTAAAAAATATAGATAATATTACAAGATTTTACCATTTCTTATTGTTTGAATTTTATTTTAGTTAAAGACAAATACTTATATTAAAAACGAGAGGAGGCAGAGGGAATCCCTCGTCTTCCGCCGAGAGACCTCGAGTGGCTTTCGGCAGTATAACAATTTACCTTTTTGTTTGAATTTATTTTTTTTTGTGTAGTATCCAATTTAACCATGAAAAATCCTAGCCAAAAGGATAGGTTAGAATACATCCTCAGCTGTATAGAAAATCGTTCGCGGTAAATCAAAATTCCGAACAAATAAATAACTAGACATGCGCTTTAAAATAATTCTAAACCAGTTCGGTTCTGGTTCAGAATCGGGTCATTACTAGACCCGCGAACAAAGCTAATGTTTAAACTGTCTTATCTATCTGGAACTAAAGTCTTATAAAAACTTAAAATTATTATTTTAAAGGCAGTTTATGAAAACAGTTTATATCTTAAATATTTCTTATTCAGTTTTAATTGTAAAAAATATATATTTTTAAGTTCTGAATAGCAATAAGGGTTTTTTAAACATAAAAGAATATTTGTTAAAATACAATTTATGGTATTTAGTATAGTAAATATAGTAAAGTAAAATAAAGACAGAAAAATAATTAATGTCTTTCATTTCACTACAACCATTTTCTCATTCGTCTTAATCAAACATTATGAAACCTAATGTATTTTTGCGGTCGTATCTGCACTCTAAAATTATGATATATTATTCCTGCGAGTGCATTTTCTTTTTCCTGGAATACAGGAACATTGCAATCCTTTGCCAACAAGCGCATGACCTAGGAGAAAGGATAACCGTCGGCTGAAACATATTCCTGTCGTTCTGGTAAACTACTGAACTTGAATCCTGTGGGCAATACGCGCGCAGTCTGACTCTGCCATTCTAGTCCTGCTGGTCGCAGGAGAATTCGCGAAAATTTAGATTTTAAAATCGGCATAATTTAAGCGCTTCTGAACTTTTAATAAGTTATATATTTTTGTGTGTATTATAGAATTGATGTATATTTTAGTGTTCTAAATGTTTAGTATAGATATATTTTCGTCTATTTTAAAAATAATATTAGCATATAAGAGATAATTTTAATGTTGTGAGTTATTAAGTTGAAAGACAAACATGGACAGTATGGGACTTACAAAGTTCATTTAATAATTTAAAAAATTTCGATTTTTTAATTGAAACAGGTAAGTTTTCTTTTGTTAATTGGTTATTAAGGTAATAGAGATATTTATTTATCTTGACAAAATGTTATTTATTATACACAGATACAGGATGTCCCAACTCTTTATACACGAAATGACAAACTACGCCCCTGTACAAGGTAGATATATAAACTTAAAATAAAAAATGGTTATTTGGATATACTGTTTTTATTGACAGTACTAGTTATAAGTAAGTCTAAAATAAACTAAATAAATTACTTGTTTTTTTTTTAATTGGCAGCACCCCTATTAATTTTCCGGTTTTCGCAATTGATTCCGATGTTTGATTTTATTACTTACTACATTTCATAAAGGGGTATGGTAATTTTATATAATTGCCGGTAAATGTGATTAATTCGAAGGTTTTTACAACCTTTATTACGAGTACTGGTAATTATGCATAGTTCCCGGTAATTGTACACCGCACTATCCACATTTACCCTAACATATACACTAGAATAGACGATTTGCATGAGCTATCAAATTCAGAAACCATTAAAGAAATACTTACGGAACAAACCGATTAATTATTTAGCAAGCATAAGGTCGATACAAATGTCACCCACCAACACAATTGGGCAGGTTGCTGACGTCAACCTCCTTTACCGGTCGTGGATCCCGTCCACAGCCTACTCAGCCTTTTGGTAAATACGCCACTGTATATATATATATATATATATATATATATATATATATATATATATATATATATATATATATATATATATATATATATATATATATATATATATATATATATATATATATATATATATAAATATAACACTTTAAACTGTTTAGTTTAATGTGCTTTAAAAGAGCGTTTTAAGGTTTTTTAAACTATTTTTATTTTTATATTATGCAAATCAAGAATATATTTTTTGCATTTGAATATTTACCCACACAATATAATTTGTAAAAAGCAATATTTTATATAATTTTACCATAAATACTTATTTTTTTGCACCACCCCCGTAGTAAAAAAATCAACCCTTATATAACTAAAAAAATATTTTTAAGATGTATTTACTTGTTGTTAAAGGGACAAATCTATTCACATTTTTCACAAAGGACTTCCATTTAATAAGTGGTTTTTATTTCACATTTTTGTAGCATTTTGTGGCGTTTTTTATGTTATCAATTTTTCCTACGACCACAGGTGAAAATAGTAAATAGCACACTGTTTTCATGCATAGAAAATGCCTTATATCACACTAGTGTTGCAAAGTACTTTACAACACTAGTGTTGCAAAGTATAATGTAAAGCTGTCATCGCTGTCATTGTTATTTAAAATAAATTTGGAGTTATCAGGCTGTTAATGGGATTTACATTGAAAAAGCCATGCAATATTTTTTAATTGAGTACCCTTTTAATTCTTAAATGATAAAAAGCGACTAGGTAGGTGATTTTTGATATAAAAATATTGTTAAACAGTATAATATATCGCAGTAAGGAAAAGTATATATCACCCTAGTGATGCAAAGTTTTCAATTGTTTTCTATTTTTTCCGCGAAGACAAACAACCTTTATTGATTTTTTGCTGAATAACTTGTGGTCGTAGGAAAAATAGTGTACATTACTTGTGTGAAAATAACTTTCTTACACGCGTGGGTTTGTCGCACTCGGCTGACGCCTCGTGCAACAATATTCCCACTCGTGTGAAATAAGTCATTTTCCACCCTTGTAATGTAATATACTATATTTTGATGACATTTATGATTGACTGACATTTCCTCACGTCCACGTTGCACGTTTTCCTTTCCATAACATTTTATTTTATTCTTTATTAAAAATTAGTATGATGTGGTTGCTGTTTACGGTGGAATAAAAGAATATAAAAATATTTTTAGGAAGTGTTGCTAACACACCGGGTGACAAAAAACACGCTATCTTAATATGATATACAGGGTGTCTGAAATGTAAGGTCAAAAATGATAGGGGTGATAGAGTGAGCCAAAATAATGTTAGTACTTATATTTTTATAATATTTGCAATATATCTATTCTATGTTTAGGTTACGTTAAAGAAGTGTCTTGTCATTTGTCATTTTCAAGTTAAAATAGTCCACAAAAAGTCCGCAACTGTTTACACGGAGAAAAAGCACTCGTGGCGTCATTTTGTCCTCGGACCAAAATTTGGTCTGTCCGGTGTAAACTAAGTTAATAATTCTACCATTAATATTACATGTTAATATTTTTGTAGGTGTTGTAGTGGTTTACCATTATTTCTTTATTGAACGGTGTTACTTAGCTTGACCTGTTTATTTATTTATTTGTTTAAAATTATTTGGGTCAAATTTGGTAATTGGAGTTAGACCCCTTTCTGACGACAGATCGATCTGAAATTCGGTACACACTGTTAACCTTGATGACAATACAATATAATACATTCTTTTTGATTGTAAATCCAAGATGGCCGCCGATACTAAATAGCGGAAAACATATTACTTCACAACAACCTCAATATGAACATCAATTGAAAGAGCTTGATTTATAGAATAGAGTTCATTATAGAAAATTTAAGATGGCCGCCACCACAAAATGGCTAATTACAAATTTTTTTCAGAGCTACCTCAATATTGGTATCAAATAAAAGGGCTAGGATGGTAGAATAAAGCTTACTATAGAAAAAAATAAATTTAAGATGGCCGCCGTCATAAAATGGCAAATTACATATTTTTGACAACTACTTTAATATAAAATCATTGGTTTGTTTTATTGGTTATAGTAAGGCATGAACTTAATAGAATGAGAAGTAGATTAGATAAGCTTGAAAGTGGATTGTAATCCTCTAACACTGCAACCTGCTCAGGTTTATTGTGTATCCTCCATCCCTATGTTAGAGTACACTATCCAAACCGGTCTTTTTAATCAGACTCCACAAGCTTAAAACTGGCTCCATGGTAAATGTTGCTGTTTTAGGTTTTCCCCATTCAGGCTTGCAAACCGCAGGAGGCAAGGGGCTTCACAGTAGCACCATATGTGTTCAGAGATTTCTTCTTCTTCCTGGCAGAACCTGCATAGGTTTTTTCTGCCAGGCCTATTGTTTCCAGGTGTTTATTCTGTCTGCAATGACCTGTTAGTTGGCCCACTATAATTCTTACTGCGTTCCGGTCAACGACGTATGGACCCAGCGATTCATTCATAATTTTATGATAAACATTTAGCCAACAATACTAATAGGCAAAGGGGGTGAGGCAAGCGAGAAATGAAAATGGCGGACTTTTTGAACTTGGTCGATAGTATGCACCCAACGACGTTGGTCTCTATTTACCTGTGAAAAGTGAGGTGCGGAAATGAATAGTCTACCCTTCTACAAACAAAGCACTGCCTACCCATATTGGCTTTAAAAACACTTTGTAACCACCAACAAACACCAGAAAATACACTTATAAGCTTTATTTGATCACTTCTGGCTTTCCAAATTGTCAAATGACAGAAACCAACAGAAATGACAAAGCAAAGGGGCGTCACCCACAAGCGTTTAGGAAGAGTTCATTCTTGTTTTACTTACGGTGGAGTAAAAATCCCTGGGCGGCGTTGCCGGGATTAACAAATAATCACGTATTTTCAGAATTTTGCTTTTTTTAAAAAGATAATAACTTATAATATTTGAACATATTTTTTTATTATGATATCTAAAAATGATAAAAATATATGTATTGTTTATTTAAAAGTTATATTACAAAATTCTTTAATATAGAGGCTTATCCAACAACTACTTGTGGTTAGTAAGTTTAGAGTGGAAACATTAAATTTGGCAAACCACATTTTAGCGCTTTTACTATAATGTATTGATGACAACAGCTCAAACGTAAACAAACCTGGTCCATACGTCGTTGATTCCGGTTGTAATTCAGAAGGTCGCCTGGCGCTGTCCTGGTGTTCTTATCCACCAGTCTTGGGATTTCCTTATGATCCATGATCTAATAGATGACCTTACTTGGCGACGGAATACCGCAGTAGGACCCGGGGCCTACCATTGTCCTGCCAGCACCCTCCTTTGCCAGTTTAACGGAGAAGTAACAACTAACCACAAAACTTTAAACTTGAAAATAATTTATGTAAAAAAAAGTATGTTAAACGGTGGTACTAAGCACTAAAAGTAATTCGGTAAGTCCTAGTTACCAGATCGCACCAATCTTCTCATCAACCTGGCATATTGATCAGCCAAATAATTACATCGTTGAGCACTTGGCATTTTTATCATAATATTTACTCTGGATACCTTACGCCCAACGGTTTTATTATTTGTCTGATCAATACCCAGATTAATGAAAAGATTGGTGCGATCTGGTAGCTAGCACTTACCGAATTATTTATACTGTGTTTTTTTTGTACACGGGGCCAAAAAAGGGGCCAAAAAATTTCGTGTATAAATAGAGTTAGGAGACCCTGTAGTGAACCTCATGTGTATATTTTAGCTTTTGACATTTTGCCTTATTCAACTTTTAAATTTATATCATTGTCCCAACCCAAAGCAAAAGCGGCTCTGGAATATATCCAAAAGCATTCAGCAAAAGAATACCTAAAAAGGGCGGATAAAAGAAGAATTGCCTTTCTTGAACTGATTTACTGTATAGTTTTTAAAAGAAATATCGCGTATCGCCAAATCGAATACAAAGTATTTGAATAGGGCTTTTTGCACATGGGTCGGTAAAATAGCGACAAGAACGCGATCTTTACAGCCACGCAGCACGTAGGCATATTAGTGTGTCAGATCACAGCAATCTGCGTCCGCTAATAAACAAATGCAATATGGAACCGTTTAGTATTGTATTTACAGTGTGTGAGTCATGGTGATTGTGTCTGGTTTTTACACGGGAAAAGTAGTGTAACGTCCAGAAATTTTTGTACCAAAGATGGATTTGTTTTTATTAGATTTGTGGCCGGGGTTAAAAATAGAAAATTTGTGAAAAGATTACACAGAAAGAGCTTGGAATGAAATAGCAAAAGAAGTCAGGTAGGAAAACGTTCCATGTTTTGTCTGTAAAATAATGTTGGAAGGATTCAGGCTTTTGGAAACTTGTCTTAGAGAGCTGTATTATGGCACTCTTTGACTCGGTGGTATAATCCAAAGGGGTAGTTTTTGCTCCATTGGTTTCGGGTTCGGGAATCATCGGGGCACTTCGGCCGACATATGATTTCATTGGCTGAGAATAAAATAAAAATTGACCATTAAACGTTTGCTCGTCTTTGTACGGTTGTCCCTATTTCAAACACGAATATATGCGTACATACTGTCAAAAGCTCGTCGATTCTCGGTCTTGTCGCTGTTTCACCGACCCATGTGCGGAGTGCGGAGTCCTTTTTGTACAGGATGTCCAGATCATAAATGATCAAGCGTCATGGGTTAAGCTAAAATATTGTTAGTACTTCATATAAAAAAGTTCTGTCGCGCTCTCTTAGGGAGGTATTGACCATCAAACTTAGAATTAAAAAAACTTATTCTAATTATACCCTAGAAACTGTTGCCACAGTACCAATATTTGAACAACTTAATACCGTTAAACTTCTCTCGTCCACGATAGTACCCTTCACTTCAGTTTTCAGGTTCCTAAACCCATCATCTAAACCTGATTTTGAAAACAAACGCAGAGCGATGCAAATATCTCTTTCGCAGGATCTTAATTTAATATTGGATTGGGGCGCTAAAAATCTCGACCACTTTAAAGCATCCAAAACACAATCATGTTCCTTGTCGCGAAAAGAGTACCAAATACTCATCCCCTACTTATGAGCAGCCAAGTTTTACAGAGCAAAGACACTTTCAATCTTGTGGGCGTTACATTTGAAAGTAACCTTAACTGGCATAAACAGATTGTATCTATAGCCACGGCGGCTTTCAAAAAGCTTGGATTTCTCTTTCGAGCCAAAAGTATTTTCCCCTTCTAATTTATACACTTTGTATGTGTCCCAAATCCGACCTTCCTTGGAATATTGTTCTTATATCTGGGGCATGACGTCCCCCACAACCCTAAGCATTCTTGATTCCATTCAAAGAAGAGCTATTCGGCTCATTAATGATCCTTCACTTATAAAAAGGCTTTCCTCTCTTGCCCATCGTCGGGCTGTGGGTGATTTATCGCTATTTTATAGGTACTTTCATGACTTCTGCTCTGAAAAATTGTCCAGTATAGTTCCTCTACTCACGGTTCCCAATAGAGAAACTCGTGGTGTCTGACGAATGCATCCCTATACGGTCCAACTGGACAGGCCCCGAACTTCCCACCTTGTTCGTTCTTTCATCCCTAGAGTTTCTAGAATGTGGAACCTGCTGCCCGCGGAGGTCTTTCTTTCCCCCAAATCTTCAAGTATTTAAGTCCCGTGTCAACAAACTCCCTCTTACCTTGCCTAAGACACCCACGGTATGTTAGTATTTAGGCTAGATAAAAAAAAAAGATAATACTTCTTTCCATAGGTAAGCGGCTGTTCAGTAAGTCAGGATTATACAGGGTGCGACGATTTTTTTTATTTATTGTATGCATTTTAAACACAGGTGACAAATTTGACATTTTTCTTTGACCGTGTGTTTCATTCATCATTTTTGTACACAATAGGTATACTTTCTTTGAATCGATATCTTGTATCGTTTTTCATAATCATAACGCACTAGTTCAGAAAAGTACAAAAATACTATAGTATATTACATAACAAGTGTCGAAAGTTATATATTTTACACGAGTGGGAATGTTGTCGCACAAGGCGATAGCCGAGTTCGACAATACCACGAGTGTGAAAATCACTTTTGGCACGAGTCATGTGCAATATTTTTCCTACGACCAAAAAATATTTATTCACCAATAATCCTAAGTTAGTTTTTTTACATATTTAGAAAAAATCGTCTGGCATTTTGTGGTTAGGTTAAAGTGTAACAAATCGAGATCCCTACTATGGCATTCGAAGCGTTAGACACTTCCATTGTTTATAGGGTTGCCTATTATTATTAAAAACATTTGCTATAAAAAAATGTCTATAAATTAACTAATAAACCCTTAAACATAAAATTAAAATGAATATAATTTTAAAAAAGATAATAATAATAATAAATATAGTGTAAATATCTTTTTTTTAATTGACCGGAAAATTGAATTTTCCACTCAATTTTTTAAGCGGAAATGCTATTTTACAGGACTAATTTACTTTCCGGTCCCTAGTTTACTTTCCGGTCTCTCATTTACTTTCCGGTCCCTGATATCAAAAAATCCTGTTAGCCATGACAAAAATTGTCAGAGTTCAATTGTTACTATTTGACAGTTCAAGATATTGTAAAGTAAAGAAAGCATCATTTTGCCAAAATGGAGTCAGATATGGAAAATCCAGATGAAATAATTGAAGCAGCCTTGCCTTATTGTCGTTTAAATATAACACTAAAAATTTACACAGTTTTTTTCCGGTCAATTAAAAAAAAATTATGTACGATACTCGACCGGAAATAATTTTTACGGGTCTCCTCAAAACTACAGGACTCGCCTACGGCTCGCCCTGTAAATGTTTTCGTCGACCCGTAAAATACCATTTTCCGGTCTAGTAACGAAAATAGCTATTTTAACGGAAATTAAGCATCTGTCATATAAGTACTTC
>JACEGR010009796.1:0-23644 GCA_014170235.1 Listronotus bonariensis
CAAACATTTTTGGCAAATAAGGGACTAATAGAATCATTCACACAACTATGAGGTAGTTCACGCATGTTACAGGATGTCTCAACTTTTTACAGTTATCAGATAAAGGATTTAGATAAGTTAAAATTATGATCAGGTAATTTTTTATGAAAGTCGATAATTTTAGAATTTGTTTCTGGGCTAACCAGTTCAGCTTTTGTATTTTTGTGATTTTAAAGGCGAATAAAAATTTCTTATAAAATCCAACCATTTTTGCCATTCTAGAGGATCTAATTTTGGTTTGACTTTTTTCCTTTCTGATTTGGAGGTGGTCTTTCTTGATTTCCAGCAGGAGGTACTCGTTTCCCACTGCCGGAACTTGTCCCGTTTTTTGAACAGACTGAACATTTTGTTTTTACCGTGCCTTTTTGACCACATCCAAAACAGAACAGGTTTTTCACTTTTTACATTCGCCATACTTATGTCCCTTCTCACCACAGTTCCAGCATTGAACTGTCGGAGAAATAGAACTAACATTGCCAGAAAAACCGGGGCGACTAAGGTCAGGTTCCATAAAAACTTTATAAGAGGGCTGGGTCCTATATTGATCTATTACCCGAGAAGAATTTTCAATTTTTTACAAAGCCTGGTTAGTTCAGAAACACTATTTATGTCGTGAAGCGCCAAAGCCCTAACATATTCAGGTAATAAATTTTCGCGAATAATTTCTACAATTTCCACCTCAGATGGTGGGTTTTCTAAACGATTAAAAGACTTTCCATTGAGCAGATAAAAATAGAGATAGACTCCTTTGGGTCCTGTTTACGAGACTTAATTTCCTCTAATAAATTTTTTGTCATAACGGTCCATCAAAAATGTTTCCTTCAACTTTTTAACTAAATCATCCCAACCAGAAAAACGTTTTTTAATGTGATTGTTATGCCACCAGGTCCATGCCTGTGATTCGAAAAGATCAGTAGCCGAAGCAAACAGATCGTCTGTAGTACAATTACGTGATATTCTTAGTGCTTCTAATTTTTCTAAAAAAGTCATAACTGAACCTTCTCCAATAAATTTACTAAGACCCCACTTATATACGGGTACTGATTTGGTTTGAACGTTATGGTGAAAGTTTGACAGGTCTGGAGGAGCACCAATTGGAGTTGAAGTTGAAGGAGACACTTTTTGGTCTAAATCACCCTCTAAAACCAACATCTTCACATTTAACATATCCCTGACAGAAATTTCCTCTGATGACTCCGCATTCATTCGGTTTATTCTGCCAGAAAGATGCCAAAGGCGTGTAGTCAATGCTTTGTATTTACTATCCCCCTGATACCTGCAAAATTCTGAATTTTAGGCGCGATATCCCCCAAGGAGTCTTCGATTTGATTTTTATCAGAAACATAAGGTCTATCGTCAAAACATTTTTTGGCAAATAAGGGACTAATAGAATCATTCACACAACTATGAGGTAGTTCACGCATGTTACAGGATGTCTCAACTTTTTTACAGTTATCAGATAAAGATTTAGATAAGTTAAAATTATGATCAGGTAATTTTTTATGAAAGTCGATAATTTTAGAATTTGTTTCTGGGCTAACCAGTTCAGCTTTTTGTATTTTTGTGATTTTAAAGGCGAATAAAAATTTCTTATAAAATCCAACCATTTTTGCCATTCTAGAGGATCTAATTTTGGTTTGACTTTTTTCCTTTCTGATTTGGAGGTGGTCTTTCTTGATTTCCAGCAGGAGGTACTCGTTTCCCACTGCCGGAACTTGTCCCGTTTTTTGAACAGACTGAACATTTTGTTTTTACCGTGCCTTTTTGACCACATCCAAAACAGAACAGGTTTTTCACTTTTTACATTCGCCATACTTATGTCCCTTCTCACCACATTGAACTGTCGGAGAAATAGAACTAACATTGCCAGAAAAACCGGGGCGACTAAGGTCAGGTTCCATAAAAACTTTATAAGAGGGCTGGGTCCTATATTGATCTATTACCCGAGAAGAATTTTCAATTTTTTTACAAAGCCTGGTTAGTTCAGAAACACTATTTATGTCGTGAAGCGCCAAAGCCCTAACATATTCAGGTAATAAATTTTCGCGAATAATTTCTACAATTTCCACCTCAGATGGTGGGTTTTCTAAACGATTAAAAAGACTTTCCATTGAGCAGATAAAAATAGAGATAGACTCCTTTGGGTCCTGTTTACGAGACTTAATTTCCTCTAATAAATTTTTTGTCATAACGGTCCATCAAAAATGTTTCCTTCAACTTTTTAACTAAATCATCCCAACCAGAAAAACGTTTTTAATGTGATTGTTATGCCACCAGGTCCATGCCTGTGATTCGAAAAGATCAGTAGCCGAAGCAAACAGATCGTCTGTAGTACAATTACGTGATATTCTTAGTGCTTCTAATTTTTCTAAAAAGTCATAACTGAACCTTCTCCAATAAATTTACTAAGACCCCACTTATATACGGGTACTGATTTGGTTTGAACGTTATGGTGAAAGTTTGACAGGTCTGGAGGAGCACCAATTGGAGTTGGAAGTTGAAGGAGACACTCTTTTGGTCTAAATCACCCTCTAAACCAACATCTTCACATTTAACATATCCCTGACAGAAATTTCCTCTGATGACTCCGCATTCATTCGGTTTATTCTGCCAGAAAGATGCCAAAGGCGTGTAGTCAATGCTTTGTATTTACTATCCCCCTGATACCTGCAAAATTCTGAATTTTAGGCGCGATATCCCCCAAGGAGTCTTCTGATTTGATTTTTATCATCGTCAAGGGAAAAAGGATTTTTTATCTGAGTGAAACTACGATTTCCACTCTCTTGAAATAGTAACTCCCTTTAAAATTTTTCTCTTTCATCAACGCTACCACTAGGAGTAACATCCCTAATTTTAATTTCGTACTCCAACTCACTGAGCATGTAAAGCATTAATTTGTAGAGATATTTTAAGGAGATTGTCACGGTAAGGAATAATCAGAATAAAATATATGGTAAATAGGTAAGTTACGGAAACGTAAATGTAAGAAATAACCAAAATGTAGCCAAGGTAAGCAGATATGTTAAAAAGGTAAAAGTAAGAAATAATCAAAATAAAGATAAGGTAAATACATAAAAAATATGTAAAGGTAGGTAGAGCCACCAAAGGTATTTGAAATTTTATATGCGAGAGTCTCTGATTTTGCACCAACCTGTAAAAAAGTCAATTTCAAAAACTCGGGCCCCACGTTGAGCGCCAATTTATTTGTTACTAACTTTGTTATTTCCTGTCACTAATTTGTGATGTGAACAACAAAGAAAGTATTTTGAAGAGGAGTTTTTCCTTTGCCCCTTCTGCAAAGATAGAAAATTACTCAGGGCGTGTAAATGGTTCGGGCATGAGCTGGTACTTTGATTATAGTTCTCTGAAAAAGGCCTTAAATTCTAACAGGTAGCAGGTGCAAAATAAAAGTTGGAAAGTTCAACAAAATCGATCTATTGTACAATATTTACAGAGTTTTTTTACAAATTTGATTTAATTTACAATATTCTCATATAATAAAAATATATAGAAGTTTAACAATCAGTTTAATGAGTTTAAGTTTAACAAATCAGTTTAATGAAATTTTGTGAACCAGAATGAAAAATTGAAATGTGAAAAATTATTTAAATTGAGATTGATTTAAACTCGGATTAGATTGAAATTGAAAAATTAAGAAATAATTTTTTTGAACCCTTTAGTGACAATATCCACATTTAAAGGTGAATATACCTTCTGTCCTTTATTCAAGCGGCGATGCTAAAAGTTGCTGTAAGGCTGGGACGGTCGTCCTCAATAGGAACTGGGGAAGTTGATGACGTCACCACTCCTCGATGGTCCCACGTGATATTTCAAAAAGCATGAAAGAAAAACAGTACAAGGCAGTTACAATGTCACCAAAAGTCTATTTAAATACTTTGAGCCTAGGGTAAAGGTTGACACTTTTCAATAGTGAGAAGTTACATGAGAATTTTACTTACTTAATTGGCTGAGATAATAATCAAGGTTAATGATTTAATTACTTTCTAAAATACAACAAAGAAATTAATTTTAATTTAAAGATCAACTTTGTACACTGAAAAGTCTTGATAAAGAGATAACTGAGAAATGCTACCTTTACATACGCTCAATGCTCAAAATGGGCAAAATAAAAACATAGTTAAACATTTTAAATATTCAGGAAAGCGCTTTAGTAACCATAAAATTAAATTAGGTGTTTACATTTATTAAAAATTAATTTTACATCGGAAGAAAAATATATACAGGAAATTCCTTAAAATGGGTGTTATGAAAGAATTTTACAGGAAAGAGTTTTACCTCAATTCCTCATATTGAAATAAAAAATACAAATATAAAAGGGAGAGAATAACCAGTTTTCATTTTTTCGAAGAAAACCGAAAACAGGGAAATTTGCAATTTTAAGCAGCTTCCTGCAAATAAAATACACTTTCTTTTACATCAATTGCAAAAATAAAGTTAAATGACTCTACCAATCACTCGTCAAGGCTATTCTGCGAGCAGAAAAATAAAACAAACTCCTACGAGCATCGATAAGGTAAAGATTGTTTGCGTTTTCTTTCCAAAGAAAGAAACAAAGATAAAATTAAGGTAAGGTAATTTGAAAAACTACACGAGCAATGTAGTATTCAAAAGGTAGAGGTGAATTTGTGCAATTTGGGTGTCCCCTTTAAAATAAATAACCAAAGACCATATCAAGGTGTCCCCAATTTATTATATGAGCTCTCTGCCCAGAAAAATAGCTAATCTTACTCCAAAACAACTAAATTATCTCCTCACGTGTGAGATTCTATGTTTTTGGTAGGTAAAATAAAAAGTCACTAGAACATAAGAGCCCCACTAAGTTTAAATGGGTTAGTGGTCACACATTTGCAAATAAAACCTGGAATATGCAATTAATAAGTATACATATCCGACTAACTAAAAAACGTGACCTCACCTTCACAAAATGGCCGTTATAGGTTAAGAATAATTACAGACACCTTTCCTTTGAACAAATTTTACCTAATGAAGTCTAAATTTTCATTTAAAACAATCCTAAGGGTTTAATGCCCATCCTCAGACATAAATCAATGCATAATAAATAAATATTAGACGAAAGGCAGAAATCAAAGAAAAATTCAAAATAAACTCAGGTTTTGCTCTTACCTTGACAGGTGGTTGGAAAAGACAACCTGCCGAAAGTATCATCCTCAAAAATTTCCTACTGGTTCCCTCCATGAAATTAAAAATGTAATTTCATTGGTCAATCTCATCATATGGTAAAACATGAAAGACTGTCTTCAACTTAACACTTTTCACAAACAACAAATGGTAAAATTTAGCACTGTTTTCCACTTTTCCGGGTCGAAATTCAACGAAAATTCACTAATTATTTCTGCAATTTACGCACTAACCTTAAACCCACTCAGTCAGCTGTCTTCGTTTATCGATTTTTACAAACTATATATGGTTGACAAGAATAAAGTTTGTCGATGTAGGTACTTGAGAGTAGTGCTGTCTTTTTCTAAGACGCGGGAAAGAGATGGTCGTCCTTGTTGAATTACTAATCTCCCTTACTCAAGCTTGTCGCGTGGTTAAGATAAAATTTTTGCTATACTGGGCGATTAATTCGTAAGGGATTTTTAAATTGAAATAGGTTTTATATGAAATTATTTTTGATTAACTAAAATGATTGTTTTATAAGCAGAAATGTATACCTTAGGTTAGAGTTCGGTTTGAAAAGCTTAAATGTTGTGAGCATTGTCAAAATGATCGCAACACAATATCAGGTAAAAATACTTAAGATATTAATGAAAAACCGAAGTTCCTTAAAAAGCTAAACACTCTCTATCTTAAAAACGATGCATTTTCGGACATATACAGTGACCGCCAGAAATGTGGAACCATATAGAAAACTTTTTATTTTTATTAATTTTTTAAAATTATACCTGAAAAATACAACGAAACTCAAAAAACACTGATCAAAATTTAAATAAACCATACCGTATACGGGGTAGGTACAAATTTATAAAAATGACACAAAGAAAACTACCTACCTTTATTTTTAAACTTAGAGAAAATTATTATTTGGAAAAGCTGTTTAGAATTAAAAGCTATGTCATATTTTAAAAGCAAAGCCTCCTATTGAAAACTGTAAACAAAACTTACTTTTGTAACTTAGTCCGTATAAATATTAGAATTAAATTAAATTAAATTAAATGCCGTAAGTTATTTTAATCGTGCTCAAACTTCGAAAAAATGTCAAAGCTTTGTTATTCCTAAAGCATTTAAGTACATTTGGATCACTCCAAAACCAACGTAAATTTTTGCATTTTTGTGGTTCAATAGGGTTGAAGTTTAAAAGTCCCTATTAGATTAATGTTCAACATCATTTTCGTCTTGTAGGGAATGCCTTTACACTTTTGATTTTTTAATTAAATTAGTTTAATCCTAAAATAGTAGATTTTCGAACTTTACAATAACAATACTATAAAGGGACTAATCTAAAGGGACTTTTTAATGTTAGCCTTATTGAACCACAAAAAAGCCAAAATTTACTTTGATTTTTTGAAATGACTTAAATGTGTACCACTTAAATGCTTTAAGGATAACCCAGATTTGACATTATTTTTTAATTTAAGGGCAATAAGGATTATTTAAGGCAGTTAATTTAATTCTAATATTTAAAGTTCGCCCAGTGAAACAAGCCAGACGACGCAAGAAGGCAGGGGAAATATTACTGTTCATTATTGAGTCTAATCAGAGGCGTGCGAATAAATGATTGCTAAACAGTTTAAATATGATAAAAAATATGTAAGCAATAATTTATTTTTAAAAATGTAGTAGAAATTGCCAAGATCTAAATAGTTTTAATTGTTATGAGAATAGCATCTCAGTTATATAAATAATAGCATTAGTGACACCAAATTCATTTTAGACTGCCACTGTCTTTATTTATAACATTTCACACAACGTTTTGGGTAGTCCTATCTCTGTCCGTTTTATAGTTTACACTCTTAAAAACGGACAGAGATAGGACTGTCCGAAACGTTGTGTGAATATTTATAAATAAAGATAATAAAAGTCCGAATGTACTAACGCAAAAAAATCGAAAATTTTTTCTTTCGACGTTCTTTATCTTTCCTGTGGATTCTTCGGACACTGTTAATAGAAACTTCTACATAAAGGGAAACGCGATCAAGTTTTCTTTTTAGAGGCAGTTTTAAAGTATTATTTGTTCCTTTCTCATCGCAAACTCTATAGATATTGGCAATTATTTATCTGAATTGGCCATGGATAATTTTGCCTTTTAAAAAGGATTTTTTCCATAATTTTGACTGGCGTAAAAATAGTTTTTTTATAACCAACAAGAAATGTCTACGTAAAGGTGTTTTTTCTCGCTTATGCAATATGCTCAAATTAGACTAAACTATTACATTTGTTTTTAAAGTAAAGTCTATTTGCACAATTTTTTTTATCAGTAAACAATGGTGTACGACGACGAATTATTAGCATGAACTGGTGTTACTACTTACTTTCATATTCATTTAATTATAGAATAGAGCTTAATAAATGCCAAAAGAAACTTTTTTTTACTTATATTATTATTACCACAAAAAATAACAAATAATAAGTAAGACCCATCAAACAGAAAATGATAAATAAATCACGCCAATACAACTATTATTTACTCACTACGCATGTCTTAAATTTGTATGTCGTTTACACGTTCATACATTTGCACCAACCGCATGCAAATTATCTGACCATCCAGATTTTACACAAGCCAGCTTGGTCAAGTAAAGGATTTTCGTTTACATGCTCCAATTTATTTGCACAAAATGGTATGCACAAGTCAATTTGCGCAAATTGCATGAGTGTGAAAGCTTGAAAGAAGAACGGATTTATTTATTTAATTTTTTATTTAGTTACATACATACCTACCTTAATTATTTTTTAATGCGATACAAAATCAAAATACTGAATTAAATTTCTACGTTATAATACCCACACAAAACCACTACTACTAAAAATTGTTACTAAGAAACAAATATTTAAAAACCCGGGTAAGTACAATAAATTCCAAACCATTCGCCGTCTATGTTGATGCGAGGCTCCACCTCTTTGGAGGCCCGTTCCAGCGGGAACCAATCAGTAAACATTATTTGAGTGGCTATCTTGGTAGGGAAGCCTTGTTGTCGGAAATTAAGAATGTAAAAATATTTTAGGGACGATATAAATATTAAAGCATAGTATAATCGTTTCCTCTAAGAAAATAGAGCAATAAAATAAAATCTCTTTAGGGAATTAAAAATAAATCAATAACAAGGTGTAAACTAGTACTTTATAAAATATGAAATATTAGATTTAAAAAAGTGTAAAATAGATTCACAGCAGTAGGATGAAAATCTGGCAACATCTTACAAGCAACTTCAGTTTTTTTTCCGCATTCCTTTCATCTGGCTTCACTCAGTTGGCAAACTGTATACGGACTAAGTTAAAAAGTAAGTTTGGTTTACAGTTTTTATTAGGAGGCTTTGCTTTAAAAATATGGCATATCTTTTAATTCGAAACAAGTTTTTCAAATAATATTTTTCTCTAAGTTAAAAAATAAAGGTAGGTAGTTTTCTCTTGTGTCATTTTGATAAATTTGTACCTACCTCGTATACGGTATGGTTTATTTAAATTTTGATCAGTGTTTTGTGAGTTTCGGTGTATGCAGAGATTTTTATTAGGAATACAAGATTTTGAGAAATCAAAAATAAAAAAGGTTTTCATATGGTTCAACATTTCTGACGGTTACTGTAACTTCATATAAACTTTATTTCATAGAATTAGCTCAAAAATACGCCATACATTTATTTACCGCAATTGAGAAAGTAATGCCAGAAATATCTTAAAAATAGTCTAGTTTGGTAGGTTTACCGAGTATACCGTGTGATTATTCTTAGGTCGGCACTATTCCTAACTATAACTATTACTATTGGAGATACGAAGTCAAGTAAATTGCTAAAGTTGTAGTACTTTTTTCGCTGATTAACGTGCTGCCAACGAAATACAATTAAATATCGGATTTTCGACTTATTATAAAAAAACTTTTTGAATGGAACATTCTATATATTATATCACCATTTGAAAAATCTATTATTGAATTAAAAAAAATTCCAATTCTAATCCAATTTTTAATAGTTAGATTAGACGTTTTAATTTCTGATATGGTATATAAAAACGGTAAACAGAAACTATAAATTGACAAATGCAAAGTTGTTATTTCTTATTTTAACTGAAATCGTCAAATGGCAAACGGAAACAAAAACGTCATCTATAAATCCAGCTGAAAGCTGAAGATATAACGAAAATTTAACATAATTTTCAGGTTTAAATGGCCATATTTTTTAAACTGTAACATTATATTCCCGAGGATGGCCATATTTCCAAAACTATTAAAAATTGGATATATCACATATGGATTTTTTTAAAGCTCTTTGATAAATCTTTCAAAAAAATTTTTTTTTGTAGTAAATCTAAAATTCGATGTTCAATTGTTTTTCGGCTGGCAACACGCTAATCAACGTAAGAAGTATCTACTACAACTTTATTAATTTACCCAACTTCATATCTCCAACAATAAGAAAGTTAGCAATAGTGCCGACTTAAGAATGATCATATTAGAAGTTATAAAAAGGGTTAAATTGACGCTCAGTGCCGGATCAAGGTCTATTTTCTACTGAAGCAGAGAGCCAATGCTGCGACCATTTCTGAAAAAAAATTGAAGATAAGAACAGGTCTTTACCTCTTTAATTCAAGGTCTCACCTTTAACTTTCCACTTCCTTCCTTAACTTTGCGACCCTCCTCATGGCACAGTTGTATTTTCTTTTAACCTTCAACTTGTACCCCTCCCGATCTGGCCTGGCGCTGAAGCGGTCGCTTCACGCTCAGTGTTAACAATGTTGCAAAACTGTTTTATCAGGCCTTTTTATAATAAAAAAACTAGCAACGAAATTTTTTAAAATAACTGCAGCCCAATGCAGTTATTTCTAATTCTTACTTTAAAAAAATATTAAAAAAAATCTTTTCTATATTTATTTTATCAGTATTTTTTCCCAAACCTCCAGCACATCTTTTTCTACGACAGTACCGTATTTATTTATCAATAAATAGGATACAAAAACAAAAAAAGAAAATTTTAATTTATGTTTAAAATCCATACACAGTTTTAAAAGATAACAATAAGAGATTTTATTTAGCTGCTTCAGTTGTAGTGGTGGTTGTCGTGGTGGCTAAAAATTTAAATAGAAATAGAATTAGAATCGCAATATAAAAATTAGTATAGGCGAATTTTAAAGTAAGCCAGAGTAATGTTTGTACTTCATATAAAAAACAAGTTCCATCGCACTTAAGTTATGGAGTAGTTAACGTTAGAATATAGAAGTAATTTTAATTATATTTGTTGAACTAGGTATTGCTACAGTACGCAATAGTATTTGGGCAACTAAATAACGTTATAAACTAAACAATGGTAAAAAAGCCACGGCGTCATCAGTTCTGTCTCACTGTCAATTATTCCCCTTTTTGTTGCTCGCACACTATTTAAACGACGTGACGCGTTTACACAGCAATAGGTGATTGCCGCCCTTATTTTTATGAAGCTTGTAGCTTAGTGACTTAAGGGTCCGATACTTCGGTTTTTGAGTAGAAGCAAATGCTTTGTAGAGTAAATAAAATATGTAAACATTAGCAGATTTTTGAACAGACCCACCTCAAAAAGTCCTGCTGGCACCCCCAACCCCCTCAAAATTGGTTAATGAATTGATATAGTTTTTTTATAATATCTTCAAAACGGTAAATGATAAAAATGATTTTGGTGCCGTTAGATAGAGCACAAAATTCTGCATAATTGTAACAATAAAAATTTTATTTTTGTTTAGTACGTAAGAATCTCCAATATAAAAAAGTTGGAGGGGAGCATCCACAAGGCATTTTTACGATATATCTTCCAAACCGTCTACCAAACAAAAAAATATAAGACATAAAAAATAAAGGCCAAAGTTTTCCCTATCGAATGGTGTATAACATTATACTATTTTTTTTAAATTAAAGCTACCAGTGGCGTACAAAAGTAGCACTACACCAGTATAGTAGGTACTTAAAAATAGAAATTTTAAATGTTATACTTTTTTTTAGAATATTTCCCACTTTAGTTATAATAATTGGTAATATTACCTTATTGCGCATAATATTAATAATAAAAATAATATTTTTGTTTTTTTTTTGTAAGACTCTACAACAAAAAAAAGTCGAAGGGGAGTATCCATACGGCACTTTTTACCATATATCTTTCAAACCATTAACAACAAAAATAAACAACATAAACAACTAACTCCAAAGTTATTATTTAGACTATTATCTTTTAAAATAAAGCTACCAGTGGCGTACCCAATTAGTACTACACCAGTAAAATACCTAGAAATCGAAATATTTAATGTTATTCTATTAATTTTAAAAGATTATTTTTTACTTTAGATTTTATAATTAATAATTATACTTTACATTATATTTACCTATTTCTTTTATTTTATAATTTGATTCATTATATTTTTAAATAAATAACAAATTATAAAGATAACAACAAATATGGTATATATAGTGTGTCCCAGGATAGGTGTTACAAGAGGACAAATACACCAAAAATTTTGGAATTTTTAATCGTCCTTTTGGGAAAACTGGTCGCATGGTCCAAAACTAATAAATTCAAAATTTTATTTTAATTGGTAATATGCCCTGTATAGAGTTATAACTAAAAATATGAAAAATGACCAAGAGTAAAGTAACTTTATTTTTAAAAATAGGACAAAATTGTATAAGTAAATGTTGTAGAGAACTAAATTTTATGTCAAAATTTAAACACGTTAAGTAAAAAAAGTGTCAATTTTTCAACTCGCCCTGTATAATACCAATTGAAGTAAAGTTTTGTACTTATTAGTTTTGGACATGCGACCAGTGTGCCCAAAATTTCGTTTTAATATTTAAACATTTTTGTTCCATTTGTAACACCTATCCTGGAACACACTGTATATAACATCAATAAAAAACAAATACATTATTACACAACCTAAAATACCTAATTACAACATTCCACACACAAACATAATCTGGTACATTTTAAATTTTTTGAAAAACATTTACAATTTGTGCCACACATTTACATTTTAATAGTGTATCAGATGATATTTTTTCATTTTTTAAAGTGGTCCACAGTGGTGTCCATTTAGTATTCTCTAAAATTCATCTCCATTTAGATGGACATGGAAGTTCAATCACTGGTTGGCAGAGGTTACATCAAACAAATCCTGCTTGATAAATGCATTGATTAATGTGAAGTGCTAAAGCATTCATTGTTGGGGCTAAATTCTTAACCGTTCGGTTTTTTGGGCAAAAAGTTGCATGGTAGGTGGTGGAGGAGCTTTCCTCGCCTGAGGAGGTACCACCCCACCACCCTTTAAAGGACCCGTGAAGTCTTAATGGACGTTCCGGGTTATGGGTGTGTGAGTCAGTTTTCTTTCTTCCTTCTTTCTCTTTTCTTTTTTTTCCTTTTAACCCCCAACTATGTACAAATGATGGCGGCACACCCGGAAGTAAAATGTTCCGGAGGTAAAATAGCCCTCCATTCGGATCTCCGGGCGAGGGGTGCATCCGGGAGGCCTTCATCGAGAAGTTTAATTTCTTTTGCAAACATATGTGGGCTTAACACCAATATAAACTCCGTTCACCATCACCTTCAGTCATCTAAGCCCCACATACTGTTTCTAACGGAAACACAAATAAGTTCTAGATCTTTAACCAGCCACCTTCTCTTTCCAGGCTACGAACTTATTTCGTCTTTTCGCCCACATGGTGGTGTATGTGCTTACGTCCGCAACGATCTGCCTTGTGCTCGAGTTTCCAATCTTGAATCGGGTAGGCCAGATATCCTTTGGCTTAAACTTTCCCTTAGGTCTTCAACTAAAATTATCTGCTGTTTGTACCGGTCATCTAATAATTCCTATGTCGAATTCTTTGACTTTCTTTCAACAAAGATCGATAGCATAATTTCTCAGTTTTCATCGGCTGAAATAATCGTGCTTGGCGACTTCAATGTCCATAATAAGGATTGGCTGGGCTCTTCAAAAACTGACCCCCAAGGCAGAGCAGCCGAAATCTTCGCAGTCAGTAACTCTCTTACCAACCTTATTATGGAACCCACCTACTTTCCTAGAGTCCCAAATCATAGTTCAAATCCCCTTGATCTCTTTCTTACTACCAACCCCGAACTCTATCAAACATCTGTCACAGCTCCCCTAGGTCGCTCAGATCATGGCTTAGTAACTATATCTTACCCTGCACATCCCGGGGTAAATGAATACATGCCACCACGCACCGTATGGCACTACAACTTAGCCGACTGAGATGGCCTAAGGGACTTCTTCGCCACTTACCCCTGGAATTCCATTTGCTTTTCTTCTGGTGATCCTTCTCAAATTTTCAATCAACTGACGAAATCAATTCAATTGGGCATTAAAACATATATTCCACACACCATCAAGAACCCCAAAAATCCAATAACAAACCCTGGTTTTCCAAATCTTGTGATAAAGCTAGGATTTTAAAAGTTCAGGCTCACAAGAAGTTTCTACAGGATCCTAGTCCAGAAAACCGACAGGCCAGCATTGAAGCAAGAAACTACTAATTTAATTTAATAAAACAATTTCTGAAGCCAAAGACTCCTTCGACAATAGTATTAAAAACAAAGTTCTTTCTTGCTCAAATGGCAGCAAATCTTTCTGGTCCTTTGCGAAAAACATAAGTAGGAATTTTTGTACCAGTTCTTTTCCGCCACTAGCTTTGGAAGACGAAATTGTTTCTACCGCTAAAGGAAAGGCAGAATTATTTGCTAAACAATTTGCTGCCAATTAAACCCTTGACCCTCCTGTAAATCATCCAATTCCAGCGGTTACCCCAGTTCCTCATAAAATTCCCGGTATTATTTTTAAAGGTAAAACACATTAAGCGTATCCTTTCTTTCCTTAAAACCAAGAAATCGTCTGGGCTGGATGGCATACCAGCAATCGTTTTAAAAAATGTGCTCCAGAACTTGCACCAATCTTAACTCGGCTCTTTCGAATTTCTTACGACACAGATATCTTTCCGGAAAGCTGGAAAGCTGCACGTGTTCAACCTGTTCCCAAGAAAGGATCTAAATCTCTTCCATCTAACTATAGACCAATTTCAATTCTCTCAGTTCTTTGTAAAGTAATGGAAAAACTAATTAATTCACAAATTCTTAAGTACTTAGAAAAACACAAAATTTTGCATGACAGGCAGTATGGATTTCGCCATAAAAGATTTACAGCAGATCCCTTCGTATGCTGGAATAAGTCTCTTGAGTTTCTAGGTGAGTCCCAGATCGTTGCTCTTGATATATCCAAAGCTTTTGACCAGGTCTGGCATGCCGCACTTCTTAATAAACTTCCCTCCTATGGTCTTTCAACTAAACTCTGTACTTGGCTCTCTAGTTATCTATCTGATCGTCGTATATCAGTTATTGTGGACGGCCATTCTTCATGCTTTCACCAAGTAAATGCTGGAGTCCCTCAGGGCTCAGTTCTGGCACCAACATTGTTTCTTCTTCACATCAACGACCTTCTCTCGTCCACAACTAATTCCATTCATAGTTTCGCCGACGATAGTACCCTTCACTCCAGTTATCAGGTTCCTAAACCCATTACTAAACCTGACTTGGAAAACAAACGCAGAGCGATGCAGATATCTCTTTCGCAGGATCTTAATTTAATATTGGATTGGGGCGCTAAAAATCTCGTCCATTTTAATGCATCCAAAACACAATCATGTTCCTTGTCGCGAAAAGAGTCATCAAATACTCATCCTCTACTTATGAGCGGCCAAGTTTTACAGAGCAAAGACACCTTTAATCTTGTGGGCGTCACATTTGAAAGTAACCTTAACTGGCATAAACACATTGTATCTATAGCCACGGCAGCTTCAAAAAGCTTGGATTTCTCTGTCGAGCCAAAAAGTATTTTTCCCCTTCTAATTTATACACTTTATATGTGTCCCAAATCCGACCTCCCTTGGAATATTGTTTTCATATCTGGGGCATGGCGTCCCCCACAACCCTAAGCATTCTTGATTCTATTCAAAGAAGAGCTATTCGTCTCATTAATGATCCTTCACTTACAGAAAGGCTTCCCTCTCTTGCACATCGTCGGGCTGTGGGGGATTTATCGCTTTTTTATAGGTACTTCCATGGCTTCTGCTCTGAAGAATTGTCCAGTATAAGTAGTTAGTTTTTGCCGGTGCACCACCCCCTCCACTTTTTGATTGGTCGACTCCCCTCCCCCGCGCCTGTTGCCCCGCCTTCTCGAGTGAAAGACCTGTTGCCCCTCCTTCTAGTCTGTGATTGGTTGACCCCTACCACTGATAACTTAAGAGGGGTGAGTTAAATTAAACTAGTAGTGGGAAATGTTTCATAAAATAGATGTACAGTGTCAGTCGACCTAAGTTGAAGATTTTTTGCATTAGTACTTACTATTTCAAACTATGTCTTATAAAACTACATTATATGTAACCAACAGTAATGGGACAGAGAAAGCAGAAATGGTATCAATGCACAAAGATGAAATAATTCATTTTAAAAAACATAAAAATAATACAATTAGTGCGAGAATTGATACATTGGTGGACGTAGATGTAAATAACTTTGATGAAGATTCAGATCTAAATGGTTCAGAAGAAGCTAAAGTTTATGGTGGCGGTTGTGGTGAAGAAGGAATTGCAAAAATAAAAAAATTAGTGTCGCACTACAACCAAACTTTTGGATCAAGAAGTATGTGTTACACAGTCTTATGTGCTGGTTAAATCAATGGCTGGCGGCCTGTACAGTTTGTGTCACTCATGCCATAATTTCTGTTGTCTAGAAATTACGAATGGAAAACGCACTCATGTTAATACGCATTACAAAAGACAATATTGTTGCTGTGAAGAGGACTTAAAATGTAAAGTGTGTGATGTAAATTTATATCAAATTGTTTCACCGGAAGTTTGTGTAGTATGTAATGATGCTGAAAATGTTAAAATTAAAAATCATCAAATAGAGAAAAGTATTTTAGAATAATCAATATTCTACTAGTTTTTATGTGTTGTTGTATTGTACGTTGCATCCATAATAATTGTTTAAACTATTTAATATATTTATGATCATTTTGTTTATTGAAACTATAGCTATATATTTATTATTTTTTAATTAAAAGAAAACATGAAATGTTTATAAAATGAATATATTTGTATACTTTTGTAAAATGTGCAATAAAATATATCATAAAATAATGTGTTTTATTGATAAATCTATAAACTAACACAATTAACAACATAATTAATCCAAAAATTATAGATATAATTAAAAAATCACTTATACTTATAATTAAAATTCAATTTTTTGCACTGACGCTTAGGTTGTCTTCTTTTAAAATGTCTTTTTCGCTATAATTTATTAACACATATTGTTCATCTATATCCGGAATTGGCTGTCCATACACAAATGGCAAAACTTCACTGTAGTTGTTGTAGTTGTAGTTTCCTCCGGGTGTACCAGCATCACTAACAAAAGAAGAAGTGGATGGGGAGGCTGAAGAACTGGAGACTGGCTGCTGGAGAACTGGAGAATTGGGTCTTGTTGGTAAATCGTAAACATAACTTAACAACATTAATTGTTGCTCAATACTCTGCGTGTTTAGGAATGACAGAAACTCGCTCCACGTCATAATTGAAACCATAGTTTTCAGTTCACAGGGGTCACCAACTTATGCAGACTTCAAGGTTAACTGGGTACCAGGCCGTACCAGACCGTACCAGGTACCAAGCGTTCTTTAAGTCTGCTTCGTTTGTCTGCTTCTGCATCAGTCTTACTTTATACTTGCTTGCTATTGCGTGCGGTCGTGTTAAACAAAACTTATATTTTAATATTTACTTGTGTTGTGCCATTGTGTTCTGCTGTTGTGTTCTACTGTTCATTTATTGTGCTATTGTCTTATCGTTAAGCAATATTATTCCTTTAAACCCATCCTTTTCCTGTGATTGTGAAGAATTATAGCTAGTTATTAATATTTTTTACGCATTTTTCGTTTATTGGATTTTCTTTTAAAGGTTTTATTGTAAGTATGACTTTTGTTAACTTAACTGGCTCTACCTATGATGTAACTGATTTCAACTTTTATTTAAATAATTTTACATTTAATTTAACTGATTCTAAACTTAATTTACCGGATTCTGAACTTGATTTAACGGATTCTGTAATTGATCTAACTGATTCTAAATTTGATTTAAAATATGCGTGTAAGGTTCACGACTTAATGGATTGCAATTTTTGCAGTATGAATTTTGAGGATTTGAAAACATATTTAGACGAGGCTGGAGGGGAGAACGGAGAAGTTTTAAAAGAAAATATAATTGTCGATTATTTTGAAAATTTTGATGCAGCTGAAGTGATTTTAGAGTTAGAAAAATTAGAAAATAATACTCAAAATTTAAACTTAGAAAACGATAATAAATTATTAAACGAAAATAATACCAACCCCCGATCAACACCAACAATTTTAAACTATTTAAATATATGCCATCAAAATGTTATAAATGAATGCACTCAAAACTTAAATGAAAACGTTATCCAATCCTCTACAATTAATACTGATGATTTAGGAATAAATCAAAAAAGAAAAAACAGTTTTAGTGAAAATGAAAATATAAAAAAAAATTAAACCCATTTTACATGAAGCGATTTCTTGTGATGGTTTTAGTGAAAATGAAAATATAAAAAAAATTTTAAACCCATTTTACATGAAGCGATTTCTTGTGATGGTTTTCAGGAGGTTGTCAATTTCACAAACAAACCTCAGATATCTATTTTGGAAGTTTTGGAATTTAAACCGAAAAACAATAAATTAAAAAATTTAGATGTAAAACAAAACAAACCTATCACCAAAACAATAAATAGTGATTTAGACTTAATCGAAATTTGTGATAATGAAGGAAAAAAAACTAAAAGTTCAAAGAAAAATTTTTCAGTTTTTGATGAAATGAAATTTTCTGAAAATAACATTCATTACAGTAATAGACTTGTTCCTGTTTTTGAAGTAACATCAAATGAGTTTTTGGGTGATATTGAACTACACGATATTAAAGAATCAAAAAGTATGGTAAACAGTTTGGAATATCCTGTAATTCAATCCCAACCAAAAACAAAAAAATCATCAAAAAGTGGGAACTAAATCAATAAAAAATTGTAATTCATTACCTTTTAAGAGTGAACTTGATAAATTTCTTCAATCACCTCCTAAAAGAAATATAAGCAAAAGGGATGCTCGACGTGGATGTGCGAAAATAAAATCATTGTTCCACAACTACTTTACTCTGGGGAATATAGTTTGTGGAAATGTATCAAGTGAAACTCTTGTTGAAGATGTGAAAAAAGTTGTTCATAGGCAGGGTAGTTTACTTCTAAATTGCGCAAAGAGATTCTTTTATAATCCCTGCTTAGGGGGAACAGATTAGCTATAATTTTTTAAATCCTTATCCTTTCAAGCACAAACCATAGAAACATTTTTCTCAGTTACTAAAATGACGTTCCTATGTACACAATGCCTAAAAGAATTTACAAGAAAATCATCTATAATTAGACATCTAAAGGAAGTGTGTTTAACAACAAACCTATTTGCAGATCTAGATGACTATATAATTAATGGTAAGTTTAATACAACAGTTAAAAATAATTTAATTCCATAATTAAAAAAAAAAAAAAAAAACTTATGGAAATATTTTATTTTCAGTTGACGATCTGTTGACACAACATGCCACACCAAATATTCAGCAACCCTCACAAAATATTCCTCAGTCCACAAAAATAAAGTGAATTACTGTCAAGATTGTGATGTTTATGTTAAATGTATAAATACACATTCAAAATCAAACATTCATAAATTAAAATGTTTTAAAAATATGCGAGCCTGGAATAGAAATAATGAAGAGTGCTTTCAAATCAAGAATTATTTCATATAAATTCTCTACCACAAAACACTATGTGAGATTAAATAATTTTAAAGAAGATATACGCAGAAATGTTTTAAAAGTTATCAAGGTTGACTTGGAGAAACATAAAACAATTAAGATTAACATGGAATTGTTTGGTTTATAATATCTACCTACTTCTGGAAAGTCTGAGATTAAATCACACAATACCGCTTTTGAGATTGTTTGCAAATCAACAAATCTAAATGAATTATATGATGCTTATATGGGTATTATCGATGGAAAACTAGATGAATTTGCAGAAAGAGATTCAGGTATGTTTATCTATGTTGCCTAAAAAGAAAAAAAAATGTAATAATAATGCTGCTAATAGTAATCTTAATAAAAGAAATCTAGAAATAATTTATTATTTTTTAGGATGGGTGCTGCAACAAATTCTACATCTGGAATTAAATGTAAATAAGTATAATCCCTTAAGAAGTTCGTCCTATTTGCCTCTTCCAAAGGAAATTGTATGGAAAAAAGCTGTTGTCAATATTGTATATAATTGTATAAGAACTTAATGAAGTGTCAATAAATGTTTATGGTTTAGATTTTGTTTATAAGAATGGAAAAAATTGTTATGAGGTTATTGGTCCTCTACATTATTCCAAAGTAAAATGTAATATTCATATAAACTTATTGCTATTATCTGGTGAAGACGAATCTGGTTATTTAAAACATCATTATTGTTATATAAAAGATCTATCTCGTTTAGTATCATCTCAAATTACTAATAATGAACATAGAAAATATTTTTGTGATGGTTGTTTACAATATTTTCAAACATCTTTTAAGCTAAATCAACACACGAAAAATGATTGTAACTTTGTAAGAAACGATTTACCTTCAGTAAATCCGGTTGTTGATAAATTTGGAAAAGTAGTTCCCGAAAATATATTAAAATTTGAAAACATTCAAAAAAGATGAAAGTACCTTTCGTTGTATATGCAGACTTTGAGTGCATTTTAAAACCCATAGAAAGTGATGAAACAAATGATGATTCACAATCATATACAATAAAAAAATTTGAGCACATTCCTCACTCATTCGCTTATTACATTAAATGTTCGTTTGATGATCAAGCTTCAAAATTTCATTTATACAGAGGAATGGACTGCATAGAAAAATTTGTAAATGATTTAGAAATAGATGTTATGAACTTATATTCAAAATATTTAAAATTTATAACACCAATATCAAAATTGACGTCATATGAACGGAAACTATTTTATACATCAACTAAATGTCATATATGCAAAAAAGAATTTACGAATGTTTTTGATAAAGTGAAAGATCATTGTCACATCACTGGAAAATTTAGGGGTGCTGCACATTCAATATGTAATTTAAATTTTAAAATTCCAGACTATATTCCGATTATAATGCATAATCTAAAAAATTATGATAGTCACCTCTTTTTAAAGTCTTTATGTGTTAAAAAAGAACAAATTGATGTAATACCTATGAATAAAGAAAAATACATTTCATTCACTAAATATCTTCTAGTTGATTCGCATTCATACAAAAATGGTAAAGTAAGAGATAAGTTCCTCAAACTTAGATTTATTGATTCATACCAATTTTTACCATCATCTCTAGATATTTTGTCAAGGTCGCTGGAAGATGCGCAGTGTTTAGAAATTAGAAAAGAATTTTCAAAAGATATACAATTTCAACAGATAAGAAAAAAAGGTGTTTTTCCTTATTCATATGTGAATGATTTTGTTAAATTGGATTGTACTTCTTTACCAGCAATAGAATTATTTTATAATGAATTAAAAGAAGAACATATCTCTAATGAAGATTATGAACGAGCGAAAAAAATTGGGACATATTTCAGTGTCAAACTCTAGGAGACTATTCTGATGTTTATTTAAAAAGTGATGTTTTATTACTTGCAGATATATTTGAAAATTATAGAAGCGGTTGTTTAAAAACATACCAGCTTGATCCGGCGCATTATTATACTGCTCCAGGATTGAGCTGGGATGCTATGTTACTGTTCACAGGAACAGAGTTAGAACTTCTAACAGATCCCGATATGATTCATTTTTTTAAAAAAGGTGTTAGAGGAGGTGTCAGTACATGCACAAATCGAAAATCCATTGCAAATAACACTTTTATTAAAAATTATAATGCATCAGATCAATCAAAATATATAATTTATTTAGATGCTACAAATTTATATGGTTATGCTATGAGTCAATATTTACCACAGAAAGATTTTAAATGGCTGTCTGTCGATGAAATTAATAAAATTGATATAATTAATATTTCCGACACCTCCAATACTGGCTATGTATTCGAAGTTGATTTAGAATATCCTAGTAATTTGCATAAATATCACAACGATCTTCCCTTCTGCCCTGAAAACATTACTCCTCCAAATTGTAATTATTCAAAATTAATTCCAAATCTTCAAAACAAAGAAAAATATGTTATTCATTACACGTATCTTAAATTGTGTTTAAAATTCGGGTTAAAACTTACAAAAATACATAGAGCGATTCAATTTACACAATCACCATGGCTTAAAAAATATATCGATTTAAATACAAATTTAAGAAATTCTTCAAAAAACAAATTTGAGAAAAATTTGTATAAAACAAAAAATAATTGTATATATGGTAAAACCATGGAAAATGTAGACAGAAGGGTGGATATCAAACTAGTTTCACATTGGGAACGAATAGGTAAAACTCACTGTGCAGAGGTTTTAATAGCCAAACCTAATTATAAGGATTTAAAAATATTTTCTGAACATTTAGTGGCCATTCAAATGATGAAATCTAGAATTGAATATAACAAACCAATTTATGCTGGTTTTTCAATACTAGATATTTCTAAAACTAAAATGTATGATTTTTTTTACGATTATTTGAAACCAATGTATGGTGAAGATGTTTCTCTTTTATATACTGACACCGACTCTCTTATACTGGAAATTAATACAGAAAATTTTTATGAAGATATGAAATTAAATATAGATTACTTTGACACATCCAATTTTGACAATGATAATATTCATAACATGCCACGGAATAATTCTATTGTTGGTAAATTTAAAGATGAATTTGCTGGCAAACCGATAAAAAGTTTTTATGGTACTGGAGCAAAGGCATATTGTGTTGAAACAGAAAATACTACTATTAAAAAAGCTAAAGGGGTGTGTCGTTCTGCGATTGATAAGCAATTAAATATTTTAGATTATATAAATGTAGTTGAAAAAAATTCAAAAGTGTTTTGCTCAATGTATGTATTTAGATCACATGGACATACAGTTTATACAGAATTAATGCACAAATTAGCTTTAACAGCCGCTGATGATAAACGATATTTAATCCCTGGATCTAATAAAACTTTGGCATGGGGGCATGATGATATTAAGCTACATGAATTATGTAAAACTATGACTGAATATGTTGAGGTGGATTAGGAAGTATATTTTTTAAATTATATATATATTTTTTTAATTATATAATATATTGTTCTCATAATCAATTGTTAGTTATTAAGCATCCTTCACACGTAAAATGAGTCCTAATACTATAATAGTGTTATTTGCAGTAGTAGGAAAAGTTTTGTATGTTAATTATGTTCCTAAAACTCATACTGCCGAAATTTGTATTAGCACAAATACCTTAGACAATGATTTTGAACATTGCAAAATTATGAATTTATCTTATATAAATGGAAGTACTATGTGGTATTACAAGCTTCATATCGAAAACATTTCTTCTCCTAATTTTTTTAGAATAAAATATTTTTATCCAAATAAAACTTCTATTTATTCAAAATGGAATATTCTAACTGAGAAAAGTGTATGTAAATATTCAAATAATGTATTATCTTATATGACATTTATTTCAATCTTAATGATTTTATTAATAAATATTGCTATTTCACTCTACTTATGGAAAATATATGTTTTTTTAAAATAATTAATTTTTATTTAAAAAATCCTCAAACAAGTTTAGATAGATAATTTTATTAACCCCCACCATTTAAGAAAAATGGGTGGGGGAATTTATTTATAAAGGATATGACTCTTAAAATAATATTAGTCGACCAAGTAAACTTGAATATTTAAAATGAATCCTTCGACAGATGCAAAATATTATTTAAGTGAACCATATTCAACAAATTACAGTTTATTTTCATATAATAATAAAAGTGATTTAAAGTTAAAAGAAAATAGTGAAAGAAATATAATTCAAGGTTGTTATTATCCCTTAAATAAATCCAATAGTAAATATATATGTGTGGGATTTGATATACAAGATTTCAATCCATGCTTTAAAATTTCTGGAAATAAAGGGATTTCTTTTGTTTTAAGCGAAAACGAATGGAGAGCGTTACTTGCATATCAAGGAATTATAACAAATTATTTGTGTTCATCAAAAAGTTTACAGGATACCATTGAATTTGGAAAAATTAGTCTATATTTCGAATCAATCAACAGTGTGCAAACCTTAAAAATTAAGAAAAACAATGATTATCTTTATT
>JACEGR010009797.1:0-23638 GCA_014170235.1 Listronotus bonariensis
TTTTTATTATAGAAAAAAGCAGCGGCGCACTATTTTTTCAAATTTGGTACAGACGCCACTGCGCTGCACTGCCTTGTTAGATGAATACAATTTTTTTGGCAAATGGTAGGCTTTGTTATTATCAAGCAGCGTAAAAATTGACCACATTTTAATTTGTTGTTGTTGACTCTGTATAAATTATAAAAGTATCAATATTTGATCGACCTTGAGTTTAAGGTAACAAGAGTATAAAACATAGTAGTCATTGTTCACTGTCCAAGTATAAAAATGGTATTTTGGTATTTATATAAAAAATGAACCAGAACAAATAATAGTTGTTTTAACAATGCGGAGCCTTCCGCAACGAGAATATTGGGGCGAGCCGATGAAATAATACGGATCTCTGAATCTGCTGAGGCAAAGTGAACGTTCTATTTGAACTTTTGCTAGCAACCACGCAGTCATTAAATTTTGATACCTAGAATAATGTTTTTCAGTCCATAATGGGTCTTCCAATAGGAGTAATAGTATTTTAAATTTCTCGGTTTCTAATCTATACAGGGTGTTCATTTAAAACCTTTCCACTCAAGTTATCTTCGAAACGAGACAGATTTGAGAAAATCGCCGAAACACGTCAAGATATTTATTGAGGGGAACGTTTTTACAAAAATTGGACGGCGCCCCTTTAACCCCTTAACCACCAGGGCCACCACCCCAAAATTCTTAAATGAGAAGGCAGGTCGACTAATACATCATTTTAAAGCTCCTGACGAGTACTTTATAACCCTAGAATATGAAGTCAATATCTTCATTTATTACAAAATGGCGGTACTTTAAAAATTACCTAAATACCTGATTTGGATGGTCATATTTCGAAACTAATAAAGTTAGATGTACTTAATGTGGTATTTTCTTAAAGCTCATTTAAAGATCTTTTTAATGGTAAAATAATATACAGGGTTCTTAAATAAAAAAATATGTACTTTTTCTTCTACCCTGTATATTACTACCAATATCACCATTAAAAAGACCTTTAAAAGAGCTTTAAGAAAACACCACATTAGGTACATCTAACTTTATTAGTTTCGAAATATGGCCGTCCAAATCAGGTATTTAGGTAATTTTTAAAGTACCGCCATTTGTAATAGGTGAAGATATTGACTTCATATTCTAGAGGTTATAAGTACTCAATGGAGCTTTAAAATGATGTATTACTCCACCCACCTTCTCATTTAAGAATTTTGGGGTGGTGGCCCTGGTGGTTAAGGAGTTAAAGGGCGCCGTCCAATTTTGTAAAAGTTCCCCCTCAATAAATATCTTGACGTGTTTCGGCGATTTTCTTAAATATGTCTCGTTTCGAAGATAACTTGAGTGGAAAGTTTACATGAACACCCTGTATAATCAATATATTGCCAATGCTTTGTCGCTGTTTTGACGCCAGTGTGGAGCGTCGGTAATGTAGTAGGCATACGTGCGCAGTTCGCAGCACTTAATTTGTAAATATTTACTAAGCAGCACCAGGGCTTTTAATTCAACCAATTTATCACACACGCCACAAAACAACCCAAAACCAAACCCAAAAAGTTATCAAAACATTATAAGACACTTAAAAACCAAATAAACTAAAAATAATTCAAGAACACACGCCGAACGCCACCAGAACACAGTCTTGGTTTGTTTACATTGGTTACCACGACAACCCATAAATGTTCGATATTGCGCAAGCGCGACCATACATTAGATTTGCCTATACTGGCGTCATTTTATCATTTGGCGGCGCCATACGGTGTTTATATATTGGTTATACAGGTTGTCCGAAAATTAGGAGCACATATTTTAAGAGGCGATTCAGCGTCCAAAATAAACCCTATATAGATGTATGTCCAGAAGTGCTTTCTTACCGAGATACGGGGTGTTAAACTTCTAAGAATAAAAACTGTTTTTACGTATTTTTAACATCACTCGAGATATCTTTATGAAAATTGTTACATGTCTTTGGAGCATCGAATAGCAATTTCTGATATTAAGAGGGTTTTTTAATTTGCACCAGTGGCGTCTGTACGGAGTGTACCATTAATTATTTTTGAAAAAAAAATGGTACGCCACAGTTTTTGTGCAAATAAAATGTACGCGTAATATTCCCATTTTATTTAGAGTAAATTCGATCCCTTGACTTTTTTTCTTACGAGGAACCGTTTTGACGAAAAATTAAAACCATTTCAATGCCGGAAATAGTCATCATTTCAGAAAATAATAACAATAGTTTAAAAAATCATAGTAACAAACTATAGCAAATGCTCAAAATGTTGGTCTTCCATTTTTATGCATAAATTATTCTTAGAAAGGACTGACGAACTCTAAAGAATATCCCCTGTTTCCGTCTGATAGTTTCACAGCTGTCAGTTATTTTCTGCCTAAGTTGTTCAGCGTTATTCACTGGCGTCTTGTATACAAGGTCTTTAAGATATCCCCATTAAAAAGAAATCCATCGGATTCAAGTCCGGTGACCTGGGCGCCCATTCCACAAATCCCCTACGACCTATCTATATATAGAAAAAAGTTCATCAAGATATTCTCTAACTTGAATTGCAAAACGAGGTGGTGCGCCATCTTGCAGCAACCACATTGAATTGCGTACATGAAGCGGAATATCTTCTAGGAGAACGGATAAATGATTTCTTAAAAAATCTAAATAAATTTCGCCAGAAAGTCGATTGGGAAAAAATGGGGTCAAATCAAAGGATCTCCTACCCTCCCAGCCCATCCGTTCAAAGAAAATCTATCTTGAAATTCGCGTTCGGTTATTGCATAGGGGTTTCATCATTCCAGTAGTGGAGGTTGTGTAAATTAATAGGACCTTCACGAGCAAATCCAGCTTAATCCGTAAACAAAACGTTAAATAAAAAGTTTCAATCGGTGTTATGTTGATTTCGAATATGGACACACATGTTCATACGACGTTCGTAATCTGCTGGTAATAACGCTTGAACTTTTGATAATGATATGGGTGAAGCTGCTGCTCACACAAGACTTCATGAACAGAACTTTTCGGAATAGTTTCTTCTGCACCGACTTTCCTTACACTGTTCCCGGATTATTTTCAATATTATTTAAAATACGTATTTCCGCTGCCACAGTACGTGTTCTTCTTGGTCGCTCTGCATCTCGTCGACTTATCTTAAATGCCCCGTATTCTCCCAGTCTCCCATGAATTCCCGAGAATAACCTTGGTTGTGGTATTATTCTTTGAGGATATGCCTCCTGGTAAATACGTCGTGCAGCTCGAGCATTTCCTTGGGCCACATCGTAATAAAAATGAATATCACGCAACTCAATATTTGAATAATTACCCAGCAAACACTATTTGCCGGCAATGTACATTTTTCATATTGGCATTGATGGTAAAGCATTGGCAATTGGTGGCAATATTATGCCAACATCTTATACGCATTAAAAAGTCAACCCTAAATAAACACTAAATTGCCAATAAATTTTACATGCAGGCGAATTGCCGGCAAGCATACAAAAATGGCGGCATACCAATCCTGATTAAATAAAGCACGCGTTTTTGTTGCAGGCAAATAAAAATTGGATTTTTGAAGGCAAACCTTCAACGCATATTCATACTTTTTAAACCATATTATTAACATTGGTATTTAACTAACATTAAAGCAATTTTTTTGATCTGTTTTATATTTATATATTATGTTTTTACATAATTTAAAGGAAATGGCCTTTTCATAACATTTTATTGTTATAAATCTAGCAAATAAAAATTAGGTCAAACAAAATGTTTATTATGTATTTTGGAGCGAATAAAATAAAATTATGGTAAAATTAGCTACGTTAATTTCGACCGAAGGTGACGGCTTTGTGCATTTGTTTTCTACGTGGTTTTCTAGCTTTTTAGTTTCTTTTTAAAAGAAAAGAGTTTTTAATAGACATAATTAAATGTATTCATTACCTAATAAGTGTGTATTAATTGATTAATTTATGATGGCTAGTCGAGAAGGCAAGATATTCAAGTAGACTGTTAGGAGCTGTAAACATATTGTTTAAAACTTTATTAAAAGTTTTAAAGACGTGTTAATAAAAATATTATATATATTTAATAGTTTTTGACATACCGATAGATTGCGTAATGGACAATAAACTACTACGTTTCTGCAATATCTTCGCTTTTTATTGTCTAAACCGTACCCATTAGACAAAAATAATTCGAGAGCGGTCTGCGGTAGGTGATCTCACTTAGCTTTGAAAGAAATATCTTCGGCTAGTGTAAAAATCTGCATCTCAAGTTGGACAGTGTTCCGAGAGATGGTACTTTGCATTGCAAGGAAATTGCATACAGTAAGGAGTTTTTCCTATTTTAATTTTCAAATAAAATACCGCATCATTTTAGCTTTTAAAAAAAAGTATATGCGACAATTTTCGTCAATAAGACGTCGCTTGCTTGGAGTATCTGCATTTGCCCACTTTCGTGTCTTTTTGTTATCTTTTTGCCAATAACTTATTAATGATGGATGCCATCATCTTAAACGCATTTTTTGCCAATAACTTATTAATGACGGATGCCATCACTTTATCTGCAACACGTGGCCTAATAACGGCCAATTGCCCACTTTCGCGTCTTTTGATACCTTTTTGCCAATGCCTTGCCATTAAAGAGTGTTGGCAATGCCAGTAAATTAAATGTACAACGCCGGCAAAAATGTTATATGGGTATGGTTCATTATTATCAACAAGATTTTCACAGCACATTACAACCGTGTCAAAACTAATAAGTTATTTAACCGAATATAAATTTTGACTTTACCAGTGACACAAGCCTTCCAAGATATTTCATTTTCTGAAATTAATGATGACTATTTCCGGCATTGAAATGGTCTTTATTTGCACAAAAAGCAGTGGCGTACATACAAATTAAAAAACCCTTTTAATATCAGAAATTGCCTTTCTGATGCTTCAAAGACATGTAACAATTTTTATAAAGATATCTCGAGTGATTTTGAAAATACGGTAAAAAAACAGTTTTTATTCTTAGAAGTTTAACACCCCGTATCTCGGTAAGGAAACACTTCTGGACATAAATCTATATGGGAACTAGGGTTTATTTTGAACGCAGAATTGCCTCTTATAATATGTGCTCCTAATTTCCGGACACCCTGCATAGTGGTGTTGCTAAGGCAGTTCCGATCAAAAAAAAACAAAAAAGTTTCAGGATTGCCAAAGCATTTTTTTTAACTTCACCTTTCGTTAAAATCTCTTCAAGTAGAACATCGTTTTACCTACAGTGCACTAGCCTTTCTAGTTACGACCTTGCATTATTACTGCAAGGCCGTTTGACCAGATTTATCCGTTTCAGCCACGAGATTCGAACGCCGTTTACTCTATTATGTTTATATTTTTGTTGCTACAACCTAGACTACTTTGACTTTTGCATAGTACATACCTACCTATTGGCTTATGGGATACCCGAGGTACTACCTATTACCCAGACTTAGTACCGGTTGATATTTTGCACGGACGACAGGCGCGGACTACTATAATAAATTCCAATGTTTTTGGATGTTTTAGTGGATCGAATGTTTTGCTTAGTTCTAGTTTATATGGAATGTTTTAACAGTTGTTTTGATTTTTACCAAGCTAAATATTTGTTGACTATAGATATTTGATTGACTTTATAACGTTATAATGGTATTTTTGGGAACTGTGCTAGAATATGATAGCGGGTAGGTTGCTTACTAATTAAATAGAAATTTTGGTAATTTTTTATATTCATGATAGAAAAAGTTTTTTTTGATGGGATTGGCAAGGTTCTTGGCATCATTGACCAAGACTTAAGATGTGTACTTCCTCTCGAGGAAGTCCGAAATATTTGTTAAATTAAGAAGATATGAAAAAAAATCACTAATAGTCCAAGTTCCGAATTAACAGTTCCCAGTCATCTGTTTAGCGAGTAAAAGCAGGTTTATATATTAAATATGTATACAAAGGGTGGCCATTTAAAAACGAAAGAGCAGCTAATTTTTGGCTACTACAGGTCATTTAAGGAAAAACGCTGCGACACGTCAATTTTGATTTTAGGGAAACATTTTTTGGCCACTATTACCCCCTGAACTGTAAGCCTCTAGTAGGGTTGGGGCTCACTCCGAAAATCTTAAATAGAAAAAGGTGTCAAGTGATACCTTATTTCGAACCCTGATTACTACTGCCAAGTTTGATGTCTCCGCTATTATTTTCGTTTTTATGACAGCTTGTCAAAATTTATATTTTAATTTTTTAGATGTATAATATTAAATTACCTTTAAAAAGCACGTCAATTTAAACTGAGATATAAGATATGATAAGGGTAAAACGATTTTTAAAATAAGATATTAATTATTCTATGAGGCGAGGGTGTGACTTACCCCTAAAATTTAAGGAGGAATCACACCCCACCCTCGCCAAAAATAGTAATTGATATCATAATTTGAAGATCGTTAAAAGCCTTATCATATTCCCTAGTTTAAAGTAGCTTGCTCTCAGATGTAATTTAATATTAGACATTATACAGAGACTTCAAACTTCGCAGTTGTAATCAGAGCTGAGAGACCTTTAAAACAAGGTATTCCCTAATCCCCCTTTCTATTTAGGATTTTGGGGATGAGTCTTACCCTTGCTAGAGGTTTTATGGTAGAGAAGCCAAAGTACGTCCACCAAATACGAGCCCCGTATACAGGGCCGATCGTAAAAAGCAAAAATATATGCATCAGAAATTTTCGAGGGCGTCAGATTAAAATAAGGTTAGTTAATTAGATGCCAAGACCGTGTATATTCCACTAATTTAATAATTTGACAGTGACGTTAAGAAAGCAGAGGCCTACAAATTTAAAAAACCGATTCGATGTCTTAAGGAAAAGTTGAATATATCTCGAAAGCTTGACAAATGACAAAGTGTTTTACTTAAGCTATGCCGTAAACAGGACCGCATCCCCACTAAATTTAGGATATTTCTTCTTAACTAGCCGGTCACGACTACCCTTCTTCTTTATATTATATATATATACGCACCTTTGCTATATTATAGGGCACAATTAAAAATTTTGTGAAATTGAGTTTTTGTGATATATAGGCACAAAAACAATTACTTTGCATGATGCCCTTGACAGAAGAGACAGAGCCACTCATGGGGTTGCACAAACATAATTAGTGTGTCTATCTTATTTCCGAGTAACGCGACCCGATATTTAATATCAATTTCACAAAATTTTTAATTGTGCCCCTATAATATGAAAGGTGCGATATATTTATTCCACATTCTATGAGAGTACGAATATATCACTTTTTTCTCCAATTATCAGAATTAATAAAACCGTGAAACTATTTTTTAATTTTAAACTATAAAACGTTATTACAATTTCTTGGTACATTCTGTATTATTTAAAAATACTAAATATTTTATCATTTATTTAGTAGCACGTATAAGAATATTAGGGGTTGAAATTATACAGGGGTGGGTCAAAATTTTTTTATTTCTTTTTTCTTTATTATACCCTTGACCTCATAATTTTTTGAGGCAACCCATTCAAAATATTTTTTCCTTACCATATTTAATAAAAATAGTTTTCATCCGATAAGCAGATGGGTAAAGATCGCTTCCTATTCGGAGATCATACTAAATTATTAAATAAATACTATTTCACTGGCAATTGCCTTGCAGCAACGCCATAAACAAAGCAGTAAATACTATTTAGATTACTACAAGGACCTTTATATATGGTCAACAAAATCTAGGCTATGATGAAACGTCATTGCCAAATTTCGTTAAAATCGGTTCAATAGTTTTTGCACAATAACTTTGCAATCTAATTTTGTTTCTGTTAATCAGGTAAAGGTCAGAATATCGAAATTTTACTAATAACTAACTTGGGAGCAAAAAAACTGCCTTTTTAACTGAAACAATTTATTTTTATTGTAATCACAAACAATATAATATATTTTTATGTTGTAATACATAGATAATGAAACTGAGATATAATTGCTTAAAAAGGTCCAAATTTTTAAACTTTTATTGTAGAAGTTAAAAGTTTTGGTGATCACACTCTAGCTATTGTGATATTTTTTTTATGAAAATGGAGTTCGAAAATTATTGTGTAAAACTATTAACAATCTTAACGAAATCTGGCACTATTTTTTTTTTTGTATGCTTTTTTCTTGCTGAATATGACAGTGTTAAAAAAATACTCGCGAGTTCAAAAAATTTATGCCAGAAAGCAAGTGTTTTACAATTTTTTTTTTATTAAATTTTGTAGCAAATGGATTTTTTTGTAGCAAATAATGCGTGTATTGTATATTTTAAGCATCGATCTATCACATTTGTCAGTCGCTTGGTTTAATATCAGTAGCGTACATACAGGTATCGAGGGCCAGGGCGGAAATGTATGTGGGGACTCTTATTATTTTTCTCATTATAAGTGGACCATTTACTTCACAGTACTTACTTTTTTGTGCATTAAAAATTTTAGAGAACCAAAAAGAAACAAAAAACCGTCTTCAGATAAAAAAAAGCCGTTAGAAATGGGGTACCATGTTTTTTTCACACAGTTCGTTTTTAAATACCTGGGGTCCCTCTTTTCCTTTTTGGGGACCCCTTCTTAACGGAGGTAGGGGCGGTCCGCCCTACTCCCGCCCCCGCTCGTTACGCTAATGCCTAATACAAGGTGTTTTCTAACTATGGTACAAAACTAAATGGGGTGATTTCTAATGTCTTTTTATGAAAAAATTCTTTATAAACAAATGTGCTTGCTTTATTTCTGAGATACAGGACGATATATTTTTTTAAAAGTCGATATTTCTTGAAGGATTTTAAAAACCCATTAATCCGGATTTAAATGAAATTTTGTGCACTTAAGTAATGTAATAAGGCGCTTTTAAAGCTCTACCTAGATTAGGATTATTGGGCTAAGTGGCGTTTCATTGGGCACCACAGAAATTATAATTGAGCAAAAAAACACGCATGCTGACTTTTTACAAAAATTTTTCCGTTTTTTCCTATTAAACAATTAAAATAATATAATTTGAAAACAAATAATAATATAACTTTAATTTCCTTTAGGAAGAGCTACGTTTAGACAACATGGTAAAAAACAAACAATTTTTGCCTTAAAATAAGAGAAGTTGTAAATTTAATTAAAAATCGTCGTTTTCCTAAGGTCAAAATTGTTTATTTTTATTTTAAATTTTATTTTCTGCTGTTTATACAGCTTGTCTACTTAAGTTTGCACCATATGAAAAACTTGTTTATTATTAATTTTACGAATAAAATATAGGTATTCGTTATAAAAAGTTCTGCATGGTCTAAAACCCAATATGCAATTATCAGATATTAATTATTTGCAGTGGTATAACGAGGTATGTTGAATAATGTGGAATTTTGCTCAAGGTAAAAGTACCTTTATTTTTAACAATATCATTTTTTTATAAGAAAAAGTTCTTTAGAACTAAAAATTACTCACGAAATACGCAACTGTAACTATTTACTAAAAAAGATAAACTTCAGTTCTCATCATTGGGAATTTGTTTTTATTATTGATTTTACGAAAAAAGTTATTTTTATAATAAATTTTGCAATGCCTAAAACCTAAATTGCAATCATCAGATATTAATTTTTGCAGTGGTATACGAGGTATGTCAAAAATATGAATTTTACTTAAGAAAAGTACTTTTATTTTTAACATTATTTACATTTTTAACATACCTCGTATACAACTGCAAAAATTAATATCTGATGATTGAATTTTAGGTTTTAGGCCATGCAGAGCATAAAAATAACTTTTCGTAAAATCAATAATAAAAAGTTTCTCATATGGTGCAAACTTAAGTAGACACGCTGTAGATACTTTTTAATATCACTTAAAGTGGCTTTAATTTTTTTCTCGAAAACAAAGCGGAACACAGAAGAAAATACAATAAAATAAAAAGTTGCATTTTTAATTGCTTAATCGAAAAAAAATATAAAAACTTTATAAAAAGTCAGTAACGCTACTTTTTTCAATGGTATTGGTGTTACTGCACACTGAGACGCCACTGGACCCAATAAGCTTAATCTGGATTAGAGCTTTACAAGCACCTTATTAAAATTTAATAGGTGTACCAAACTTCATTCAAATGGCTAAAAGCGTTTTTGACATATTTAAAAAGTACAGACTTTTTTAAAACTTTATTGCCCTGGAAATGAAGCTTGTCCGGAATTATGTTCATAGAAACTTTTTCCATAAACCGACATAAGTAATTACTCTCTTTCGTACCGTTTCGTAAGTCTATAATTTTTAAACTTGCAATTAGTAACACCCTGTATATTCCTAATATTTGAACCTGATAAATTTTCTTTCAAGGAAATAAAGGTTCCGTAGTCGTGATTTCGTTGTCATCCGTTGGAACCTGTAAAAAAGTAATGAAAAGACGTCTTTTAAAAAGAAAATAAAAGGCGTCTTTTAAAAAAGAAAATGGTGCATATTAATATTATGCTTTCAAAAAGCCATTTGTGTATTACACGCTTTGTTTGAAGCTTCACAAATGGCACAATTTTCTAAAGAGCTTCGCAGAAAGTTTTACTTTTACTGTGTCAAACCTTTTCACGGAGCTTTCTTTAGTAAAACATCTAGAATCCCACTTTGTCTTTTACCACTAAATATATTTACAAATGTGACTGTAGTTTTCAACTTTACAAAGTAATTTTTAAGTAAACAATTACAAGATATGCTGTTTATATTATTTTTTGTTTAACAAGTAAATTTACATATTTATGGCAGAAACATAGCAAGTACCCCGGTATCTGGCGAGATCTCTGGTCAAAATTTTAATTTTTCTTGTTACACCATAAATTTATCTATTTTAAATCTATTGAAATAATAAATTAATTAGGGCGTCTATAACCACGTGGCAGACTTGCTAACAATGGCGAACTTAGAGCTGACGGAGCTCGAGGCGACAGGCAAGTTGAGTCTGCTGTTCAATCAATCTTTTCTTGTCTTCACGCAAATTCCGACAACCAAAAAAGATCCTGATCGCGCTTAAAATAAGAGTCCCATCTTTTTAAGAGCGGAGGCCCTTGCTTTTCTTCATATAAAAACTACAAGAAGAAAAAAAATAAAGTCCTCACCCTCGATATAAGCCACCCTTCAACAACATGATATTCGTGCCAAAATGGGGCCCCCTCCTTGGTACCCGAACAAACAAAAAAACCTCAAAAACGGTTAAACAGTCAAAACTTAAGCTATAAAACCGGCCCTAAATTAATCATTCTGTCAGTACAATTATCCAAAATTGTAATTAGCAAGGCGATCTATGAAGGCGATAATATTTGTAAAGAGTTTATTATGTATTAAAGCATTATAGGTTAAATAAATCCTTTAATGTTCCTAATAATTAAGTACTTTAAACAATAAACGACAAGGAATTGTTCATTTGACGAAGGTTTGTCAGTTTTGGGATAAAATAAATTTACTTGTCGGTGTGCGGTTAAGCTAGGTGACAAAAAGGATCTAATATACTGCGGCAAAGCTGAAAAAGTTGGCAATTTAGGGAGATGCAGGATTTTACCTTACTGACAAGTAATTTCTCTTAGTTACTTTTTTATTCACACACATTATTCACTAGCATTAGACATATCAAAATGAGTATAGGTAAATGGAATGAAGAGGGATAGTTTGCATAGTTTTCACTTTCCAATCACTTCCGATTTGACCGGAAATGGCTTTAATTTTGAACTTTTAAATGGGACACCCTGTTTATTTTGACATTTTTGGATTCCTGGCACAATTCTTATTTAAAATATGACATTTTAAGTGGCCTTGGTGATGGTAGAAATATACAATCGCAAAGTTTTAGTGACTAATATTAAAAATAGGAATAAAAAAATTGGCAAAGTTACGTGCCTAACTATTATTATTTAAATGTCAACCCTTTTTAGACAAGCACTTTTCGAATAAAGGATTTTTTGACGAATCTAACGATACCAATTTATTTGCGATCGGATTTAATAAAATAAAGGGTCATAGCCACCTAGATGCAAAAATGGTTCTAAAAAATCAAGTAGGCGTAAAAATTTTTGAGAATGTCAAAATTATTGTTTTAAATTGTCTCAGAAATATAAAAATCTTAAATCTTGTAATAAAGCTAAAATTTTAAAGGTTCAGGCTCACAAGAAGTTTTTTCAGGATCCTAGTCCAGAAAACCGACAGGCCAGCATTGAAGAAAGTTCTTTCTTGCTCAAATGGCAGCAAATCTTTCTGGTTCTTTTCGAAAAACGTTAAGTAGGAATTTTTGTACCAGTTCTTTTCCATCATTAACTTTGGAAGATGAAATTATTTCTACCGCTAAAGGAAGGTAGAACTATTTGCTAAACATTTTGCTGCCAATTCAACCCTTGACCCACCTGCAAATCATCCAATTCCAGCTATTGCCCCAGTTCCTCATAAAATGCCCGATATTATTTTTAAGGGGAAACACATTAAGCGTATCCTTTCTTCTCTTAACACCCAGAAATTGTCGGGGCTAGATGGCATATCAGCAGTCGTTTTAAAAAAATGTGCTCTAGAACTTGCACCAATCTTAACCCGGTTCTTTCGAATTTCTTACGACACAGGTATCTTTTCGGAGAGCTGGAAAGCTGCACGTGTTCAACCTATTTCCAAGAAAGGATCTAAATCTCTTCCATCTAACTATAGACCAATTTCATATCTCTCAGTTCTTTGTAAAGTAATGGAAAAATTCATTAATTCTTAAGTATATAGAAAAACACAAAATTTTTCATGACAGCCAGTATGGATTTCGCCACAAAAGATCTACAGCAGATCTTCTTTCCTTCGTATCACACTGCTGGAATAAGTCTCTTGGAGTTTCTAGGTGAGTCCCAGATCGTTGCTCTTGATATATCCAAAGCTTTTGACCAGGTCTGGACGCTCATTTGTTTACTTTGCGATTGTTATTTGTTTATTTTTTTAGCAAATCCTGGCTGTTCTTATACAACCCTGAAAGTTTTGTATTTAAAATATTTTTCTATCTCAAACAATAAAGAGCGTGTAGGCCCCGTTCTGTATATAACCAAAACCCCTGTACATACAAGAAAATTAAAAACTTTTTGTTTTTAAAATAGCCTGTGGGGAAAAAATCGTTTTCCGTAAAATTTGACGAATGTCGCTTAGCATGTTTTAGTCAAAAACCCATAAATAGATAAAACCACCGGACGGCAGTTTGCTTCTTATAATTAAGCAAAACCGCCGGCGGCCAGTGCCCTTTTGAAGTATAATTTCAATATTAAGTGTTGTAGTATATCAATTAAAATTACTGTAGGCGTTACATACTTGCGATATACCGGTTGAGCTAAATAACATAACTCATAGGCAATGTGAGGAAAAGAGACAATTTAACTAAATTCCGACAGCGAAGTAAACATGCGTGCCTAATACCTTGTTTATTATACTATTACTCGCGGATGTACCGAAGACTGCTTGTGTTTAAGCAATATAAAGAATAATAGAGCGAGGCAACTTTATACGATGGCGACACTTTAATTAAACTTTTTTTTTGCAGGTCTGGAAGTCTGGGCTCATCGCCGAGACCTTTCGCTGCAACCCTAAGCAAGCAGCTTGGCCTTCCGATGAACAAATGAATAGCGACGTGGAGACGCTTGAAGACAGCTCGAAAATTAGTCCGGGATCTTGGGGCGAAGCTTCGGCAACGGAGCGCAACATAGTTATCGGCGTGGAGAGAGAGCATACAAAATGCAAGCAAGTTATAGAAATATTGTGTTGCTTAGAATTTATTTATCTAAAAAACTAGACACCCACTTTTCCTATTTTGAAGAGAGGATTTAATCATTTGCAGTATGGCACCCAGACAGAGAAACACACGCAGTATAGTTTTACATCTATGTTTTGTTACCATCTTATTACTCAAAAACCACAATTGAAAAGACTCCTTTTACATATTGAAGACTTGTTTATTGACACCAAAACGTTTTTTCCAGATGCTTTAACCCCTCTCCCTCCTGGTGATTTTTTAACCCCCACACCCTTAATATTACACGTGAAATTTATGTGAATGCAAAAGCCGCTTCTTTTCTATTCTGATTAAACCAAAATTGAGTTTTTGGCAGCCAAAATTATTTTGAAAAACACAAAAAAAATCCTGCACCCAAAAAGTAACTTACTGCATGCACATTTTCCTTCCTTTTTATCTTTGGACAAACCACGAAGGCTTAAAGCCTAAATTGTAAGTGAAGGATCATTAATGAGACGAATAGCTCTTCTTTGAATAGAATCAAGAATGCTTAGGGTTGTGGGGGACGTAATGCCCCAGATATGGAACAATATTCCCACCAGCCCGACGATGGACAAGAGCGGGAAGCCTTTCTGTAAGTGAAGGATCATTAATGAGACGAATAGCTCTTCTTTGAATAGAATCAAGAATGCTTAGGGTTGTGGGGGACGCCATGCCCCAGATATGGGAACAATATACCGAGGAGGTCGATTTGGGACTCTGCTGCTGCCATGCTGAATTGTCCAGTATAGTTCTTCCGTTCGCGGTTCCCAACAGAGAAACTCATGGTGCCGCGCGTATCCCCTATACGGTCCAAATGGACAGGCCCCGAACCTCCCACTCTGTTCGTTCTCTTATCCCTAGAGTGTCAAGAATGTAAAACCTACCCCGCAGAGGTCTTTTTTCTTCTTCCCCAAATCTTTAAGCCCCGTGTCAACAAACTCCTTCTTACCTCGCTTAAGACACCGACGGTACCTAGTATTTAGGCTTTTAGCCTTCGTGGTTTCCAGATAAAAAAAAAGAACATGGACTATATTTAATTTATTTCCTCTAATTTATTTGTCTCCTTCGTGGCGCAGTGGACAGAGCCTGATCTTCGAAGCCAGAGGTCGACGGTTCGATTCCCAGCGGGGAGACATATTTAGGTAGTAGTTATTTAAAAATAACGACCGTGGCGGCACTACCGCGTTGTCTAAAAGGTACTGTGAAATGCATAACTGCATGTTTCAGTGCTTGGACAACGTTGACGGTACAGGGGAACGATGGGTTAAACATCTATAACCGACACCCACGGTACTCTGGTATTTAGGCATATGCCTTCGTGGGATGTTGAAAAGATAAAAAAATATTAAATTCCCTAAAACGTCTCTAAGTATGTTAAAAAAAAACAAACTATAACATTTTTTGCCGGCGTTGTACATTTAATTTACTGGCATTGCCAACACTCTTTAATGGCAAGGCATTGGCAAAGAGTATCAAAAAGACGCGAAAGTGGGCAATTGGCCGTTATTAGGCCACGTGTTCCAGATAATGTGATGGCATCCGTAATAAGTTATTGGCAAAAAAATGCGTTTCAGATGATGGCATCCATCATTAATAAGTTATTAGCAAAAAGATAACAAAAAGACACGAAAGTGGGCAAATGCAGATACTCTCAAGCAGCAAGCTGACGTCTTACTGACGAAAATTGTCGCATATACTTTTTTTTTTAAAAGCTAAAAATGTTGCGATATTTTATTTGGAAATTAAAATAGGGAAAAAACTCCTTACTGCATGCATTTCCTTGCAATGCAAAATAGCATCTCTCGGAACACTGTCAACTTGGAGATGCAGATTTTACTCTGGCAGAATATTTCTTTCAAAGCTGAACGAGATCACCTACCGCAGACCACTCTCGGATTATTTTTGTCTAATGGAATTTTTGGTTTGAACGATAAAAAGCGAAAATATTGCAGAAACGTAGTAGTTTATTGTCCATTACCGCCATCTATCGGTATGTCAAAAAAACTATTAAATATATATATAATATTTTTTATTAACACGTCTTTAAAACTTGAAATACTTGAATATCTTGACTTCTCGACTAGCCATCACAATTAATCACACAACACACGCACATATTAGGTATTAGAATACATTTAATTATGTCTATTAAAAAACTCTTTTCTTTAGAAAAGAAACTAAAAACTAGAAAACCACGTAGAAAACATAAGTAGGAATTTTTGTACCAGTTCTTTCCGCCACTAGCTTTGGAAGATGAAATTGTTTCTACCGCTAAAGGAAAGGCAGAATTATTTGCCAAACAATTTGCTGCCAATTCAACCCTTAACCCTCCCGTAAATCATCCAATTCCAGCGGTTACCCCAGTTCCTCATAAAATGCCCGATATTATTTTTAAGGTAAAACACATTAAGCGTATCCTTTTTTCCCTTAACACCAAGAAATCGTCTGGGCTGGATGGCATACCAGCAATCGTTTTAAAAAAATGTGCTCCAGAACTTGCACCAATCTTAACTCGGCTCTTTCGAATTTCTTACGACACAGGTATCTTTCCGAAAGCTGGAAAGCTGCACGTGTTCAACCTATTCCCAAGAAAGGATCTAAATCTCTTCCATCTAACTATAGACCAATTTCACTTCTCTCAGTTCTTTGTAAAGTAATGGAAAACTAATTAATTCACAAATTCTTAAGTACTTAGAAAAACACAAAATTTTGCATGACAGGCAGTACGGATTTCGCCACAAAAGATCTACAGCAGATCTTCTTTCCTTCGTATCTCACTGCTGGAATAAGTCTCTTGAGTTTTTAGGTGAGTCCCAGATCGTTGCTCTTGATATATCCAAAGCTTTTGACCAGGTCTGGCATGCCGCACTTCTTAATAAACTTCCCTCCTATGGTCTTTCAACTAAACTCTGTACTTGGCTCTCTAGTTATCTATCTGATCGTCGTATATCAGTTATTGTGGACGGCCATTCTTCATGCTTTCACCAAGTAAATGCTGGAGTCCCTCAGGGCTCAGTTCTGGCACCAACATTGTTTCTTCTTCACATCAACGACCTTCTCTCGTCCACAACTAATTCCATTCATAGTTTCGCCGACGATAGTACCCTTCACTCCAGTTTTCAGGTTCCTAAACCTATTACTAAACCTGACTTGGAAAACAAACGCAGAGCGATGCAGATATCTCTTTCGCAGGATCTTAATTTAATATTGGATTGGGGCGCTAAAAATCTCGTCCATTTTAATGCATCCAAAACACAATCATGTTCCTTGTCGCGAAAAGAGTCATCAAATACTCATCCTCTACTTATGAGCGGCCAAGTTTTACAGAGCAAAGACACCTTTAATCTTGTGGGCGTCACATTTGAAAGTAACCTTAACTGGCATAAACACATTGTATCTATAGCCGCGGCAGCTTCAAAAAGCTTGGATTTCTCTTTCGAGCCAAAAAGTATTTTTCCCCTTCTAATTTATACACTTTGTATGTGTCCCAAATCCGACCTCCCTTGGAATATTGTTCTCATATCTGGGGCATGGCGTCCCCCACAACCCTAAGCATTCTTGATTCTATTCAAAGAAGAGCTATTCGTCTCATTAATGATCCTTCACTTACAGAAAGGCTTCCCTCTCTTGCACATCGTCGGGCTGTGGGGATTTATCGCTTTTTTATAGGTACTTCCATGGCTTCTGCTCTAAAGAATTGTCCAGTATAGTTCCTCCACTTACGGTTCCCAACAGAGAAACTCGTGGTTCCGCGAGTATGCATCCCTATACGGTCCAACTGAACAGGCCCCGAACTTCCCACTTTGTTCGTTCTTTTATCCCTAGAGTTTCTAGGTTGTGGAACTCTGCTGCCCGCGGAGGTCTTTCCTTCCCCCCCAAATCTTCAAGTATTTAAGTCCCGTGTCAACAAACTCCCTCTTACCTCGCTTAAGACACCCACGGTACGTTAGTATTTAGGCTTTTAGCCTTCGTGGTTTGCTAATTTTACCATCATTTTATTTTATTCGCTCCAAAATACCTAATAAACATTTTGTTTGACCTCATTTTTATTTGCATAATATTTTACAATAAAATGTTAGGAAAAGGCCATTTCCTTTAAATTATGTAAAAAAACATAAAATAATGTTGTTTAGCTGCCATTATAAAATAAAACAGATCAAAAAAATTGCTTTTTAATGTTAGTTAAATACCAAATGTTAATAATATGGTTTAAAAGTATGAATATGCGTTGAAGGTTTGTCTTCAAAAATCCAACATTTATTTGCTTGCAACAAAAACGCGTGCTTTATTTAATCAGGATTGGTATGTCGCCATTTTTGTATGCTTGCCGGCAATTCGCCTGCATGTAAAATTTATTGGCAATTAAGTGTTTATTTAGGGTTGACTTTTTAATGCGTATTAGATGTTAGCATAATATGCCACCAATTGCCAATGCTTTACCATAATTGCCAATATGAAAAATGTACATTGCCGGCAAATCTAATCATTACATCTACTTTTATTTTAGGTTAATAGAAACATTAACCAGCAGACTTACCGACAATGGTTTAGAAATTCCCCAAAATGAAATAACAGAAATAGAATATTGCTTACCAGATTTAGAATCTTTAAACGATTCTGACAGTGCAGTTGTAATGGAGGATGTTGAATATGACAGTGGGTATCATATACCTAAGGTTTAGATCACTAAGTAGTGATGGAGTTACTGTAATGAGATCTATATCTGATGCCATTGATCCTAATTTAAAATACACAAGTAGAAGAAATAATGGGTTCCTAAGAAGGCCTGAGATACTTGAGACTGTTTATAGGTAAGATAATTTTAGTCCAAGAAATAAAAAAATCAGTTAAATGCTAATAACTAGGAGATTAGGAGAAGATCCATCATTTTTTAATGACTTTCGAATGGTGGCAATATCATGTGAAAACTGCTATGTTTCTGCGAGCCAGGTGTAAACCAACGCTGAAAAAGACGTAAAGCCACGGACGTATATACAAAGTCAAACGACCTTGGCTCTATATAGGGTCGCGACATTCGGCCATATTGCTTTGACGTGTTATGACGTCACATCTACAAGCTGGCGACAGTCGACCACACACCAACCACTTTTTGTAGTCCATATTAACTTCAAAAAAGTGGCCCGTGGAAACACGACCTTAGAAGCGAATCCTCTATATTTTTATTATTTTTTTTCGTAAATTTTATCGACAAATCCCAAATTTTGCACAATTATCTGTATTTAAAAAAACTGTATTTCCACTTTACAAGTTTTTTATGCAAGATTTTCCAGATTTTTTCCATAATTGTCAGAAAGTTAGATATTTTTGCAAAATTTAAGATTTGACGATACCATTTAAACCCAACGAAAAAATACAAATAGAGAATTCGCTTTTAAAACTTAGATATTTATAGGGGGAAGTTTTTTTCGCAAATTCCAAAATAAATATCTACAGGAGATCTTCTTTCCTTCGTATCACACTGTTGGAATAAGTCTCTTGAGTTCCTAGGTGAGTCCCAGATCGTTGCTCTTGATATATACAATGCTTTTGACCAGGTCTGACTTGCCGCGCTTCCTACTAAACTTCCCTCCTATAGTCTTTCAACTAAACTCTGTACTTGGCTCTCTAGTTATCTATCTGATCGACGTATATCAGTTATTGTGGATTCTTCAAGCTTTCACCAAGTAAATGCTGGAGTCCCTCAGGGCTCAGTTCTGGCACCAACATTGTTTCTTCTTCACATCAACGACTTTCTCTCGTCCACAACTAATTCCATTCATAGTTTCGCCGACGATAGTACCCTTCACTCCAGTTTTCAGGTTCCTAAACCCATCACTAAACCTGACTTGGAAAATAAACGCAGAGCGATGCAGATATCTCTTTCGCAGGATCTTAATTTAATATTGGATTGGGGCGCCAAAAATCTCGTCCATTCTAATGCATCCAAAACACAATCATGTTCCTTGTCGCGAAAAGAGTCACCAAATACTCATCCTCTACTTATGAGCGGCCAAGTTTTACAGAGCAAAGACACCTTCAATCTTGTGGGCGTCACATTTGATAGTAACCTTAACTGGCATAAACACATTGTATCTATAGCCACGGCAGCTTCAAAAAAGCTTGGATTTTTCTTTCGAGCCAAAAAGTATTTTTTCGCTTCTAATTTATATACTTTATATGTGTCCCAAATCCGATCTCCCTTGGAATATTGTTCCCATATCTGGGGCATGGCGTCCCCCAAAACCCTAAGCATTCTTGATTCTATTCAAAGAAGAGCTATTCGTCTCATTAATGATCCTTCACTTACAGAAAGGCTTCTCTCTCTTGTCCATCGTCGGGGTGTGGGGATTTATGGCTTTTTTATAGGTACTTCCATGGCTTCTGCTCTGAATTGTCCAGTATAGTTCCTCCACTCACGGTTCCCAACAGAGAAACTCGTGGTTCCGCGCGTATGCATCCCTATACGGTCCAACTGGACAGGCCCCGAACTTCTCACTTTGTTCGTTCTTTTATCCCTAGAGTTTCTAGATTGTGGAACCTGCTGCCCGCGGAGGTCTTCCCTTCCCCCAAATCTTCAAGTATTTAAGTCCCGTGTCAACAAACTCCCTCTTACCACGCTTAAGGCACCCACGGTACGTTAGTATTTAGGCTTTAAGCCTTCGTGGTTTGTCCAAAGATTAACAAAAATATATATATATTCTTTACAGAAGTGTGGCTCTTAGCATCAATAGCATCTAGTATAAATTTTGTATGGGTTCTAAGTCTCAGTTTTTACATAAACTAAATTTCGAAGAGCAAAATTTGTTAGATAGATTATAAAGAATAATTAAAATATTTTGTAGTGTTGAAGAAGATGCTGATAATGATCAAAAGATGAAAAGAGTGAGGCGAACAAGAGAAGAGAATCATTTGCCATGAGGGGAAAATCAAACTGTAATATAGAATCAAATGAGGAAAATATTAATGGTAGTACGAGAAAAGAGTCACTGGAAGAAAAAGTTTGTAGAGTACCGTCAATTGGATCACGAAGGTAAAAAAATATTATTACACCTAAACTTTGTTCTTAGCCTTCCACTTTTCATTCTAAACAACGTCTATTATACTTATTGTAGATGACCACTGGAGTGGACAAAAAACAAACTTCTTTTTTGTAACGGTATATATTGATCATGACCACGAAAGAAAAATATCCTGAAATTTTAAGCCCTTAATCATAGGAGCAATTTGCTTCGGTTTTTAGGGGGATTGAGTGAGTGAGACTTTGAAAAAAATTAGGGAAAGATAAAGGCATTTATTTGTCATTTTAGTCACATAAGTTTAAAAATATTAGTGTTGTAAAAACAATGTATAAAACATTTTTGCTTAGGATCGCTTTACCAATCGATTTCTGTCTTCCCCCTAGGGGGGATTGGCATCAACCCCCAGGGTTTTGGCGCTCTTCGCTTCGATATAGGTTTTGATCCTTGGGCTATTCCCTACCTTCTGTTAAATTTCAAGTCAATCCGTGCAGGCCCAAAGAATTGCCAGGTTTTACCTTTCTTAGAGCTTTATTTTCTGTGCTGTTTATAGATAAATATCCCAAGACAGTCCGTCTTTGACGAACTGTTCTCATGTCTAAGAAACGGCTCTCCCATCTTAGCATTTTTATTTCATTTAAAAAGACCCCATTTGTCCAGCTTTACATGATCTATAATTTTCACGGCTTCTGCCAATAAAATTCCTTCTACCGCATCTCCATAAATATTAATAATAATAAGTTTAAAAATGGTAATAAACCTGCTAAAATCTAATTGTTTTTTAATACAGGGTGTTCATTTGAAACCTTTCCACTCAAGCTACCTTCGAAACGAGACAGATTTGAGAAAATCGCCGGAAACATCGCCTAAGATTATTTACCGAAGTGGAACGTTACAAAAAATTGGACGGCGCTCCCAATCACCAGGGGCCACCACCCGCAAAATTCTAATGGGAAGAGCGGGTCGAGTGACGCATCATCTTTAGCTTCCTGGGACGAGCACTTTATAACCCTAGAATATCATTGAGGTCAATATCTCTCACTCATGAACAGTGGTACTTTCAAATTACCTAAATACCTGATTTGGATGATCATATTTCCGAAACTGATAAAGCCAGATGCACTTAACGTGGTATTTTCAAAGCTCATTTAAAGATCTTTAATGGTAAAATAGTATACAGGGCTCTTAAATAAAAAATATGTACTTTTTTCTTCTACCCTGTATATTACTACTATATCACCATTAAAAGACCTTTAAAAGAGCTTTAAGAAAAATACCACATTAGGTACATCTAACTTTATTAGTTTCTGGAAATATGGCCATCCAAATCAGGTATTTAGGTAATTTTTAAAGTACCGCCATTTTGTAATAGGTGAAGATATTGACTTCATATTCTAGGGTTATAAAGTACTTGTCAGGAGCTTTAAAATGATGTATCACTCGACCTGCCTTCTCATTTAGGAATTTTGGGGTGGTGGCCCTGGTGGTTAAGGGGTTAAAGGGCGCCGTCCAATTTTTTGTAAAAACGTTCTCCCTCAATAAATAATCTTGACGTGTTTCGGCGATTTTCTCAAATCTGTCTCGTTTCCTGAAATTCGGTACCCTTTGAAAATAATACAAAAAACATAAAAAAGGCCGCCTGCAATCGGACTATTTTATACAAAGGCGCCGCTATCCTTTACATCGACGCGCCGATACACTATGGGATAGAAATCCATTATTTTGGCCAAAAAGCAACTTTGAAATTTTGTGGGTCATGCTGTTTATTTCAAAGTAGATACTCCAAACTACATGTACGCAAAAAAAGGATATGGCGATTTCTATTGGGGTAATAAGAAACTTGAAAATATATTTTAAGTAAACATAAATATACAACATTTAATCTACTTAGTTTATTATTAGCCTTTTTAACTAAAAAGTAAAAGAGTTTAAATAATAAGAGCTATTGCTGTGTTTCCGATGCAGTCTCGCATGAAGTCTCGCTACTTTTGTCAAAGATTTTTTTACCTTTTTCTTTATCAGTTTTTATACTTACAATTGCCTTCCTACTTTTTGCTACTTCCGATGTGTAAGGACAGATACAAGATTTTTCATAATTTAAAAGGTTTTCCATTTTAAAATTTAATATGTTTTGTCCTACACTGTATATCTTAAAAGATAAAAGCATTCTGATAAAAGATATGGATTCTACAGAATCTACCCCACAAAACAGTGTTTTTTATTTATTTTATACGTTAAAAAGTTGGGAAGATGTATCTCTATTACGCTTCTAAGAATAATTTAACATTATTTTTCAGATTTGGATGGTCATATTTCCGAAACTAATTGAGATAGACACATGAAATGTAGTATTTTTTAAAGCATTTTAAAAGATTTTTTTGGTGGTGATATAATAATTAGGGTATTCCATTTAAAAGAATCACACCTATTGTCGTACCCTGTATATCATATGAGATAATAATCATCGGATTACTGATTAGAATACTACCGAATTAACCAAACAAGCTGACATTTTAGTTTATTTTGTACAATAAAAAATAATAATGTTAAGGGGTGTAAATTTATAATAACATATAATAAGTTTTAGGTTTCCAAAAGCATTTGTAATAATTTATAATATTTTTCCAGTAAAAAGCACCTCATTTTAAGGTAGATTGGTAACTTTCAGAATTTTGACCAAAAAATTAATTTCTATCCCATAGTGCGACTGACCACTTGCATCAACCGGCATATCATAAAAGAAATATAGCAAAGGCGGCCGCGAAGACAAGCATGCCGATTTATTTGCTTTAAACTTTTTCTGATTTTTTTTTTCTTATTAAAGAGCACCGAATTTA
>JACEGR010009798.1:0-23626 GCA_014170235.1 Listronotus bonariensis
TTTATTTTTCTTAAATTTACCCTAAACGTTAACTAATCTAAAAATAAATAATAATTTAAATAAAACATAATCAAAAACTTATAAACTAGCTAAAACTAATAAAACAAAAAACTAAATTAATTCTATTATGTACATTTTTTTTAGAAACCCCCAATGTAGAGACTGTTTATGTGGATGTGGAACCATCAACAAGTAAAGATCCACCAAATAAAAAAATTAAAAATGGTATTATAATTTACATTTTTATTTATTTTTCGTATAATAATAATAAAATTTTAGTACTATCAAAAAGAAAAAATTTGAAACCTCAGCCTTCAACAGCCTTATTAGCAGCCTGCGAGAGCTACATCGAAGCTCAAAAAACAACTAAATCTTCGCAAGAATTGCAGGCAGCCAGCTTGGCTGATTTAGGGCAAGCAATTAAAAATCATACGGCAGTAATAGCCCAACAAAATAGAATTAAGGAGGAAAGAAATAATAATGAATTAATGAAATTAAAATTTAGTTACCTTCAACATTTTGGGACCCTAGAAGAACTTTATTGGACATACCAAAAGGCCATTGACCGAAGTCAATCGTCAGTCTGTATCATGTGTATTTTGATTACAAATTTAAAAACTATAGAATGATGACATATGAGTAAGTTTCCTTATGTTGACAAAAAAACATTTTTTATTACATCATTTTTTACCAGTCTCTTATAAAGCTTAGTCTACAGTATGTCTACGTTAGTTGGCGTCATATGGAAAACTTTTTTATTATTGATTTTACGAATAAAGTTATTCTTTATAAAAAATTCTACATGGTCCTATGATACTAAATTGTATCAGTCATCTACGAGGTTTGGCCAAAAATGTAATTTTTGCTGAAGAGTAAAGTATCTTTATTTTTGCTAATATCGAAAATTCTAATAAAGAAAAGATGGTTAGAATTAAAAATTACTTCTAAACATGCAATCTTGTTTATTTACAAAAAATATATATTTTTCAATTTTTTTTTCGGGATAATTTAGGTTTCTACATTAGTGCGATACATTTCATTATTTTAAATATCATAGGACAATACATTTTTTAAATGTGTTGACATAAAAATAAGAAGAATGTATAATGCACTATGTGCACAATGTCAAACTTAAATTTTTTCGATTTTAGCAGGACAAATTTTTTTTTCTTGAAATGAACAAAATTACATATTTGGGGGTAATTTCTAATTCTAAGCATCTTTTCTTTATAAAAATTTGCGATATTAGCAAAGATACAGGTACTTTACTCTTAAGCAAAAATTACATTTCTGGCCAAATCTCGTAGATAAGTGTCACAATTTGATATGTGTGAGTATTTTAGGTTTTGGACTATGCAGAACTTTTTATAAAGAATAACTTTTTTAAAATTAATAATAAAAAAGTTTCCCATATGACGCCAACCTACGTAGACACACTGTAGATAAACGATATTTGGCGTTTAAATAAAATATGACATTGGAAAGGCCAATTTAAAACCTAGTCTCATAATATTTATTAATGTTTAATCTAGTTTTGTAACACTTATCCCTAACATTTCTATCTGATATATTTAAAAAATAGAAAACAAGAGCTTCAAGTGTTTTCTATAATATTTATTATTTTTTTCCTTATTTGTTACAACCCTTTCTTCATACTTCTTTTTGCTTGATATTTTTGCAGATCCTAAAATAGAAAATATTTAATACCATTAATACTAAAATGTCTATTAACAGAAAAAATTACAAACTAAGAATTCATTGGAGAATTTGTATTTAAAATTTATAATACAGCTTTCATCTTGATAGACTATTAAGTAAACAATTTTATCTTTAATTGTTAAAATAATTCTATGGTAAGATGGTAAAACCTGATATATGTCACTTTTAGTCAAATGTTCATCAGAGATATTCTTCACTTTATATAAATCCTGAGCAATCACTATTTCAGTACAATACTTAAATTTTGCAACTAATTTTTAAAAGTTGGGTTTTGTCATCTTCATCACAGAATTATTGAATCGCATACTTAATCACAGTATTAGAGTGCCCATCTATGATATTTATTAAGGTATAAATTATAAATTAAACCTTTAGTGTAATAGATTATATGTTATTTTTAAAAATTTGTGTTTCTGGTTTGAGTTGAGCCCTAGCTCCAGCCAAATGTGCGATAATTTAATTTTTGTTTTTCAATAAATAACCTGTTTTTATTCTTTGTTTTAATTATAAATTTTAACTGTACTCCGATATATAGTGAGTTTATTTTACAATATTTTATTTCTTTTAAAGTAATAATAACTTTTATTATATTATGTAAGAGCAGAATAGTTCTTCATAAAGTATAAAAATTTTAATTTTCTGAAAATGTTAAATAAACTTTTTATTTTTATTCTGGAGAAAAGCCAAATAATATTTTGTTTAAATTTAATCTCCCAGAAAACAAATAAAACATAAAATACTTTATTATATGGCTAAACATTTTTTACTATTTTTTATCTGGTTAAGATACCTAATAGGTGTATCTTTTACCAGTTAATTTTTTCAGTTTTCTAACAAGTTTATAAGTTTTTAGGTAAACTGTTTACCACATTTTTGGTAAACTATTTACCACATTTTTGAGACGCAACCATTGGCCCAGTTCTCGTCTGGCGTCTTGTTAAGATTTTATTTTATTGCATTAAAATGATTTCAACCGAGTGCCAATGAACCTTTGTTTATAGATTGAAACCTTTGTATTGTAAGTAACTTAATATTGAGTATTTCATTATTTTATTTCTTTTAAAGTAATAATAACTTTTATTACATTATGTAAGAGCAGAATAGTTCTTCATAATGTATAAAAGTTTTAATTTTCTTAAAATGTTAAATAATCTTTTTATTTTTATTCTGGAGAAAAGCCAAATAATATTTTGTTTAAATTAAAAACCTTTTAATAACATGTTTTTTTTTATTAATTTTAAGCCTTTCTTCATTAAAATAAAAGGATTGCTCTAAATCAAGTCGCCATGTTTAAAACTATTATACACATATGTCTATGCAATAGTATGCATGGTTGCAGCATTTTAGGGGTAAAAAAATTGGAATTTAATGAAAAAAACGTGTGAAATAAATGTTTTTTTAAGATGGTTATAAAATATAGTATATTAAGATAAAGAATTCTGTGCAAAAAGAAGGCCGAATATAGTCAAACTAAGGATAGTTTTTCTACTTGCCGAAAAAAAAATCTTTTAGATTCGTGATCAGCGCCCCAAAAGCCCCAGTATACCAAATTTTATTAAAATCGGAGTTGCGGCCGGTTTCTAGATAATTACCAAACTTTTTGGTAACATAAGATCTAACCGTTATATACAATCTTTCAACATAATTTAACCACAAACGCGTTATAGAAGTGCCAGAAAAAGTTATTTAGAAGTTTAAATGTAAGCCTACCTTTTTCTTCATTGTAAAGCTCACACTAACTAGTTTGTGTTTGTAAAGACCTGCCAGGATATAGGTATTTTACAACACACAGTTTTTGTTTGCACAATCTGCTCTAACATCATTAAAATCCTTTTGGCTTTTTCCTTGATACCATAATCTAAAAACAAGGTGATTTGTTAGAAAATATTCCATACAAATGTTTAAAAGTAAAATTAATTCATTTTTATCTTACCTGTATACAATATTTTACACGTGAGGATAATTTAAAGCACTGCAGATACAAATAAAAAAGGCATGGATTTCTGATTCTAGGATCACATGGATACTGCTTTCTTTATGGCGTTGCTGCAAGGCAATTGCCAGGGGGATCACATGGTAAAAACAGAATTTGTAGTCAGCTGTAAAATATTTAGAGGTTAAGGTTTGACTTTGACACATAATAAGGATGTGCAATGTGATATCGATTTTTGACTTAATCCCAATTTTGCGTTAACTATTTTTTTTTACTTCAGTGGTTTTAAAACATTGGATAAAATATATATTGTGATTTCTGTTTAGTTAGAATTAAGAAATAATAATAAAAATAATTAGTTTCATAAATCTTTTGCAACAGCCACCTAGATTTCAACCCAAAAATATAACGATTTTTGAAATCTGGCTATTTTTACAATGATTTTTGGTATTTTAGACTACAAACTAAATTGACGCGAAGTATCGATATTTTTAAAGTACCATTCATCTCTAACAGGTTAAATAACCCGACCCCTGAACATGTCTGTTATAAACAAATGAACAAGCGGGTTATTGCGTGGATATCTAGACGACTTTAAAACGATTTTTGACCAATTTTTAATGCATTTCTCACCTGTCAAAATTGTTTACAAAATGAAAAGGCGCTAAACGGGTGTTTTAACGATAATTATGTAAGGTAATGTATCATAAACATAATTTTATTAAGTTAAAAATATGTTGCTAATAATGTATTGCTTCAAAACTGCTTATTTATGGAAATATTTTTTTTGTATAATACATTTTGCAAATGCATGATTAACGGACGTGACGGTTATATAACCTATGGGTTATTTAACCTATGTAGAACCATCATAGCACTGAATGCTATGTTCTTTTCTTTGGAGAGTTTTTAAGTATATAAATATAAAAAGTATCCCAAAATTGTAAAAACGGCCAAATGTCTCGAAAAGTAAGACCATAAAAAAGTTTTGAGTAAAAAAAAATATAAAATGGGATATCCTAAAGTAAATCTAAGTAAAATAATATTTGTATATAAATATAACTTCTAACGTCAAACTGACTTTTAGAGGTACATATATTTGACCACCAAATGAAAACTCGATGACTTTTGTGCCCTAACCTATTGGTACTATATGAAGAATTTTATTGTCTTACTTCAGAACAAAAAAAAAAGGGTTTCCATTTAAAAATATCAATTTAACCTTAAAATATCTATCAATGTTAGTTTTAAGGTCAAATATGCCAGCATATAATGTTCTGTTTGTTGTTATACAACTTTTTAATTAAAGCTTTTTTTTACTTTTACCACAGTTTTATGTGTAAAGGTAAAGCGTTCAGTGGAAACATTACAAACACCATTTTTTCATCATTTGTATAATGGCGTATCTTGTAGAACAGAGGTTTATTTTAAACCACTTCATAAAAAAGAGCTTTACAAAGCCTTGCACCCGTTTACTACTGCTGGTTGAGACATGTTCTATGCCTAAGCATGTTGACAAGCTAACCTAATTAGATCAAGTTAAAAAAAGTTAAACTTGTAAAGTACCTTTGAGTTCCCAAATATGTAAAAAAATATCTACAGTTTATCAAAAAAATAAATACTTTAATATATATTTTGTTTTGGTTAAACTGGAATTTTAACTTATCAACAATCCCAAATTGTATTAATTTTTAAATCTAAAATTAAAGAAATTATAGCCTAAAACTATTCCCGTTGTAACCAGATATATACAAATCAAAGGTCGAGTTAAGCTTTACGCAAACGCATTTACGCTTATATCTAAACACGTCTTAATATGTCAAAGTCAAAATGTCAAGCTTTCAAGTAAGTAACATTTTAGTAGCCACTGTTGTTTTTTAATTTGATTCATATGCATAATGACCTTTGGACCCGCACGTTAAGAGCGATTCCGACTATAGTTGATTTGCTAAAGTTCAAGAAAGTAAATATTGTTTCTTAGTACCTGAGCTGAGAGACTGGAAGTGCCCTCAGGAATACAAGCTTCTTCTTGCTTTTTCCAAGTAATCGTGGGAAGGTTAAAATCGCCACAAATCAAGAATTTTGATTTTTATAGGAGTTACGTTTTGCTTCAATTGTATCCACGAGGAGCTGATAGGCTTCAGGCGTTGATCTAAGTGGCATATAAACCACACAATAAATGATTGACTCATTTCCGCAGTGCACCTGTACCCAAGCATCATCGAATAAATTTGTGTTGGAATTAGGATTTTTTAAAATATCATATTAGATTTGACTGCCAACAATACTCCTCCACCTCTTTCACAATTAGTTTGCAAATAATTTCTATCACATCTTACAACCTGATAATGAGAACCAAAGATCTCAGCACTACTGTAGTCCTCAGACAACCACGTTTCAGAAAGCATAATCATTTCATAATTTGACGACCTTATCTCTAACGATACTTCAGTAATTTTTGTTCGCCGGCCTCTAACATTCTGATAGTAAGCGAGAGTAAGTGGCGTAGGCTTAGGTATTACTTTTTGTGTGTTTTAAATTGGGTCTCGTAAAATTTTGCACATTCGTAACATGAGTATTGTCAAAATGGATATGCGATGATTTAATAAATAGAGAAAATATGTATGCTTTAAGTAAGTACTTTATTAGGTCCCTTTTTTTCAAAGTTATAAAAGTGTGAATGCACCAATGTGACAAAGTGTGCGTGATCAAATTTTTTAATTGATGCCTGAATATATGAATTTTGATCAGTTATAAATCGATTTAATACAGGACGATGTGGACTAAGTGGAGGAGCAATTAATATTAGATTCGTTTTTGATGTTTTCATAAGCAGAGATTGAAGCGATTCATTATTTAACACTTTTCCCAAAATACAGTTAACCGATCCGACTAATAAAAAAATGTAGTCGTTTTTAGTAAAGTTGTTACTGTATTGAGTACAAATATTAGCCAATTCTTCGAATTTCAGTCCGTTTTGCCATTGACAGTTTATGTCAAATTTGTTATTTGTTTCTTGTTATATATTATTATATATATTTAAATAAAATTTGGTACGTAGGTAGGTCATATAAAAATGCATTGTTTTACATATTTAGTTGTGTTCCATTACTTCCGGTTTAGCCAAAAATACTCTGCCACTTTTTGACATCTGACTTCTAAATTATTTTAACTTTTAATTTTCAATTCAGAGTGCCATGAAAACAATAAAACGACAAATTTCGGATTAAGTAGTCACGGAAAAATAGATTCGACATTCTTTTGTTTTTTATAGCCTCTACGGAGCCGTCTAAAGTTTGCAAAATCGTATTAATGGTCCTATGTCACTTTTTTCAAATAGATAGAGGGTGGCTCACTATAACAGCTCAAAAGAGCATTTTTTACCAACAACTTGATACCACCCAATCAATATTCTAGGTCTGTTTTTTTTTCTAAGAGCAATAAAGCTAGCCCATATTACTGTAAAAACTTGGGTGGCTTGGAAAATACAATAAGTTCTTATTGCCTATTAAATTTGATACTGATTTTTTTTACTTTAATTAACCATTGAGACTCTTACAAAAGAAACAGGTTGATGCGGTGACTTTTTTCGCCCTTTCGGGGTCGTTCACCCAGGTCCGACGACCGCCCCCTGGGTGGTGCACTGCAGCCTGAAGGCTTATTGTACCTTGACCCCTACTCCTTCCCATTCACTCACCATTCATTCCATAACTTGGACAGTTGCTGCTCGGTCCGTTCGTTGACCCCCGAGCAGAACACCGCGTTCCCGGTCACCCATCCAAGTTATGGTCGCGCACTTCACTGCTTTAACTCCGGTGATCGACGATTGCCGATACAACCGGAGTAGCCACAAGCGCGCCTGATGTGGTGGTTAATGCTATTAGGAAAAATAATTAGTTAATATGGATTTTACTGCTATACTTGAAACTAAAATATTAATTGTTGTATCAAATTGCCGGTAAAAAAAAACATTTTTTAGCTATTATACTGAGCCACCCTCGATCCATTTGAAAAAACTGCCTTAGAACCATAAATATGATTTTTCAAACTTTAGACCACTCTGTGGAGGGTATAAAAACAAAATATTGTTACATTTATTTTTCCGTGGCCACTTGATCCACAATTTATAGTTTTGTTGCATTCGTGGTACTCTAGATTAAATATTTAAAATTAAAAAAATTGGTGGTTTGGTATCAAAGAGTTGAAAATGCAGTGTCATTTTGCTAGGAATGTCATTTCCTATTCAAATAAGTAATAATATACCGGGTATCCCATTTAAAATAAGAAAGTAAGGATCTTTACCGGCTAAATCGAAAGTGATTGAAAACAACTAAATATGTAAAACAATGCATTTTTCTGTGACATACCTAGCATACATACATACCAAATTTTATTTTAATATCTTAAAAATATAAAAGGTATAGGGGTGAGCCACCTGCTAGGGGCATCCAGTATATTGTGTTTCAGACCAAACAGTAGTTTCTTTTGTGTAGTTTACGCGTATGAACTTAAATTGTTTATTGTGTTTTCCTTTTTAATCTTATAAGTTTTTCGCGCTGATGATGACAGCTTCAGTAGTGGAAACATGTGGTCAGGGCCGTTCCTGGCGGGGGTGCAGCAGGTGCACTTGCACGGGGCGGCACAAATTGGAGGGCGGCATTTTGGCAAATAAAGACCTTATTTGAGGGATTTCGGCAAAAAGGCGTTTTTAGCATTTTACCATAAATAAATACACAAAAATTCCTGCATTTAAAAGTCGGATCTTTTTTCATTTTCTCGTTCCGCACGGGGTGACAGGAAACCCAGGAACGGCACCGCATGTGGTGGCATAACTACTGAGCCCAGAGGGCCCTTTTAAGCAGAATTAACTTGGCTCTTATAAAGATACTCTACTTTTTCCAATATCTCGTGGCATCCAGTTTTTTTGTTGCTAAACATAAAAACTTGTTGACACGAACGCCACCGATTTAAAAACTTTATAAAACAATTTTGTATACGCAAATGTAACTCTTTATAATATATTTGTGGGTACCAAGGATTATCTTAATATTTCAAGCGATTTTCGAAAAATGAAAAACAACCAATTTAAGACGCAATAAATTAAATACCTTGTATAATAGAAACTGAAAATTTCCCAAACCATGTTTATCTATATTTTGCATTTTTAGATGTACAGTTTGGCTCTATTTTTTTAACAGTTTCTAACACCTTAGGCACTTAAAACTAGCATAAAGAAAATACGTTAAGGCTTTCAACGTTTGAAAATGCATTGCATGATAATTAGTTGTTTAGTTTTATTTTAAAGGACAGTGTATTTGCAATTTCTATTTATTTATTTACTTTTTTGTGATCAAAAGCAACAAGAACCAAAAATTAGTTTTAAAAAACATCATATCTACTTTTACGTGTAGGTATTTTGTGGCAATCAAATTAATGATTTTAGTGTAGTTTAAAAAACTTCGCTAGACTTTGTTTTATAACATATACATACTTCAAAAACTAGATTTTTGAGAAACCAACTGAAATATTGATTTTTGTCACTAATTCCTATCTTTTGCGCTGTCTGAAATATCTAAACTTCTAAAATATAGAGCAGCAAAAGTTAAAAAAATAAAACTTTAAACTTAAAAGGTGGAATTTTTGAAACGTATCTTTTTGTGCTTTTTACGATATCTGTGATACCACTCTGAATATCTCAATAAAATTGGGTACACCGTCACGATGCATTCAAAGATCAATACTTTTTTGTTAATTTATCCTATTGGCGGTTGTTCAGAATTTAAACAAAATATTTTTAGAGAAAAAATTTTAGGCCAAATATAATTTCCATTCAGTTCTTAACAAATTTTAGATCGTAATTTTTTTAAGTCTGACGTATGGAAAATATAAAGTAAAACATTTAAATGAACTAGCCTTGCGTCTTTTAAACTTAAAGCACTTTTTACAAAAGGGTATAAAAACAGCAAATCTATCAATTACCACGGTATAGACATATGAACATGCAGAGACATGCTTCTTATTTTTTACTCAAAAATCATACGTCGGACTAGAGAAAAAGGAATATAATTTGCTCAGAAGTAAATGGAAATTATTTTTGTTCTGGTTAAAAAGCAGTGGCGTATTGTATTTGTCTCGAAAAATTATAAGATTAAATCCTGCGCCAACGATAAATGGAAGACATTAAAAAATATGTTTTACATTAGAAATTGTCTCTTATTGCATACCGCCTGTGTACTAAATTTTATTAAAATAGTCAGAGCGCTATTACAGATATCATAAAAAAACATAAAAAGAAGACTTTTTAAAAAAGTTTACCAGTCTGTGTTAGGAGATTATATATTTGGTCATGAAAATAATCGACTAGTCATTTAAAGTATTGCAGATTACTGTTTAGTCTATAGTCATGTGTAACACTGTGTTGAATGACACTTTTGTGTTGAAACCTTTCTGGGTGTCATGGGTGTTGAAACAGCGTTCATGAATGTAATGACACTGACACCTCACATGAAACCCAACGAAACCGACACAGTCAGCAACACTTTAAACAGATGGCGTGATTCAAGATTTTGTTTCGCATTAACACAATGACACCACGAATGACACCGACACCCAACAGCGACACAGACGATACACTACAGTAACTCTTTAACAGATGGCGGCATTATTGTCGAATGCGGACATTGCCTTGATTCGGGATTTTTAAAAGTAAAATAAAGCTGTACGTAAGTTAGTAAACAAGTTTGGTTTTAGTGAGAACCAAAATAAATTTTTGTATAAGTTGACCATTAGAAAGATATTGCTGTACAAAGATCTCGGTATATTAAAAAAATATTTTTTATTTTTCATTTTTAAAGCAAAATAAATATATAATATATAATAATATTTATAATTATAACAGTACATTATTTTAAATTATAATTTACAAGTAAATATATAATGATAAAACTCGAGCAACTCCTTGCTGCAACGCACTTTGACAATTTATTTTATTGTATCGTAACACTCGTGACCGTGACACTTTTGTGCTGAAACCCGCAGCTCGCCACACTTCGCCATTTTGTCAAGAAACAATTGGATTGTTTCATGACACCTTTGTGTTGAAACACTGTGTTGATACCGAAGCCGGTGTCAGTGTTACTGTTTCAACACCCGAAAATTTAGGGTGTTACCCATGACTATTAGTCTATCACCGGTAAAAAATATAAACAAAAAACCATGACGTGTTCAGAGATACGATATGAGCTCTGCTGATTAAGATAAATAGTTGGAAATACAGGGTGTTCCCCGGGAACTGCTGCGATCGATTTCTCAAGAAGTATGCTTTGGGAAATTCTGATAATTGGGCAACGTGATAAAGTCAGCGAGGAAAAAATATTTGGAAAGTTCTAGCACTTCCGGTTATACTTAAAGTTTTTGTTACTTCCCTATTTTAAACGGAGCATCCTAGATATTATTTATTTTTTAGATTCTGCGTAAAATTTTAAACATATTTTATGTACATATAATATCCTATACCTAAGTACAACTGTTTATGACTTATTTTAAATTTTATGTCAAACATGAAGATTGCAAGCCATTTCATATTAATCACTTTTTGTAACCAAAAGCCTTTAACAGGAATTAAAGATAGATTTCTTGTAGAGAAAGACCTTCTCTAGTAGACTGTATTGATACTTTGACAATTTATAAGGGTTGTAAGGGTTGTCAAAAATAATCGTTAAAATCATATCGACAAAAACCTTAAAACTCATTTTTTTGGAAACCCCTACTTTTTATTACTTTATCCTATTAAGTAGGTATTAGCAATAAGGGTGTTTGCATAATAATGTCTCTTTCAAAAACGTATATTTTTCAAAATATCAACAACTTAAAATTTATCTATTCTAACCATGCTCTTAAGCAGGGCTTTTAATTTTGCTTCTAGTTGGCCGTTACGGCAAGATGCAGCGTCATGGCCAACTACACCATACTTACCCGTACCTAACAGCATTAGAATAGATAAATATTAAATCGTTAATATTTCAAAAAATTAATGTTCATGTGAATGTTTAATGATAAATTTTAAAATAGACTTTCTTTTACTAACTTACTTAATGCTAAATAGGATAAGGTCATAAAAAAATTTACTGCTAAGGTTTTTGTCGATGTAATTTTAAGCGAGTGTTTTTAACCATCCTGTAATTATTAATTGTTAAAATATCACTACAGTCTATTAAAAAAGGCTTTCTTCAAAAGGAATCTTTCGTAAATTTGTTTTTAAAGCTTTTGTTTGGGAAAAATTTATCATGGCTTGCCAACGTCATTTTTACCATAAAATTAAAAATAAGTCAAAACCGTTCGAACTAACGTATAGAATATTATACATACAGTGTGTCCGCCTAAGCTCTCTACATATGGGAAACTTTTTTATTATTAATCTTGCGAAAAAAGTTATTCCTTATAAAAAGTTCTGCATGGTCTAAAACCTAAAATGCAATCACTAAATATTAATTTTTTTAGTAGTATACGAGGTATCAAAAAAATATGAATTTTGTTTTATGAGATAACAAGCGTTTCTGTGACTTTTTACTGTTTTGACAGTTCTTAAGCTTTCTTTATAACAAATATTAAAAAAAAACTTTTTCTTGCAAATGAGTGAGTTTGCGTATTTAAGATATTTTATTTCTAAACATTTTTTCTTTATAATAATTTTCCTTATTTTCAAAAATAAGGGTACTTTACTCTTGAACAAAATTTATATTTTTTACCTCGTATACTACTGAAAAAATTAATATCTTATGATTGCTTTTTAGTTTTAGACCCAGCAGAACTTTTTATAAAAATAACTTTTTATCGTAAAATTAATAATAAAAAATTTCCCATAGGTAGAGAACTTAGGCGAACACACTGTAAAGCATGTTTAAAATTTTAGGCACAATTTAAAAAATTAACAATATATAGGGTGTTTCATTTAAAATAAGGAAGTAGAAATTAACTTCCGGTATAACCAGAATTGCTAGAACAGTCAAAATATATTAGTCGTATATCCCCCACTGACTTTATGATGTTCTACAATTTTTAAAAATTTTCAAAGCTTACTTTTCAAAAATTGATTGCAGCAGTTCCCGGTAGGACATCCTGTATATGTACGTTCTTTGTTTCTAACTTGATTTTTAATTTCGCATGATTTTTTAAAATGCAAAAGACATGGGTTTATATAATCTCTTCTTTTTTAAACCTAAACAATTCATACCCGGCTTTCCCTAAAGAAATATTCTGATTAGAGTATAGGTTTCCATCAACATTTACCACAAGAATGCTTTAAAGAATTTTGCATGATTTGGCAACAGCGCTGGTCGTCAGACTGCGCGTATATTAAAAAAAGGCCGTCGGATTGATAGGAGCATATAAGAAATTGTATGAAAATTTCCTTTTTTTATAGTTCCGAAATATGTTTAAAATAACATATTAAACTGTATTAAATATAACAATTTTTAGTATACACTATTTAAAACATTTTTTGCGATTTGTAGAAGGCCGTCAAATTACTTGTTTACCTGCGGTCGTATATATATATATATATATATATATATATATATATAGATATATATCCAATCGCTACCCCAGATTAATGAGAAGATTGGTGCAATCTGGTAGCTAGGACTTATCAAATTATTTTTTAGCGTTTAGTACAATAAAACTGTTTGACATAATTTATTTAAACATTACTTGCTTAGCCAGACAAAAAAAAGAAAAAAAGTGGTATTTTTATTTTAAAAAGGTTTTATGCTTTTCTCTAAAAACTTTAATTTCAGCACTTGGTCCTGATTTTATAACGGGTCTACAATTGCCAATGACGATAATAAAGATAGACTTTTCCCTATAAGGGAACAGAAAACGTCAAACATTTTGATTGTTACTGGCGAATGAAGCCTGGTCTTTAAATAAAGTGCGTTTTTTTTACATAATTCATACAGGGCTTCAAAATTAGGCCGTGCTTACTAACTTCCTTTTTTCAAACGAAAGCACCTAATTTTCTATTATATTATTAAATCTCCATCAAATTATATTTATGTTTTATGTATCATGTCCCATACCTAAGGTTAACAGTTAGGCCGATAATAAGTCATGAACATAAATAAATAGCTAAATAGACAAAAATGCCCAAGCGACTATAGGCACTAAAGTTGTATTAAAATAAAATAAATTAAAAATAAAGCATTAGTTCTGGTCTTTCCTTAAATAACTCAATAATATTTTTGGACATTTTTAACCTACGTATATCCAGAAAAATATTAATGGTTAATTTTTCGATAAGTGTTGACTTTAGATATAAAATATGGTACATTAAACATAATTAGAATTCGATGCTGAATTTAAAATTGCAATAAGAAAAATAGTATGGTGGTTGAGGCTTATTTTTGGACAATCCTGTATACATGAATTAATTATAAAAACCACAGCTAAAAATAAAGGCCGATGTATTCAGGCGTTTTTCCAAAAATAACCCATTGAATTTTAAATTAATGTATTCCCAACCCACGCAACCTCACTCTATAGAAACAGTCGCTGCATACTGCAATATTGCTGATTTAACCATTATTTTAGTTATTTAAACGAATTAGGCTGGTAAATAATAAGTTACCTAGTCACTTTATATTGTCAGTTTCTGTTTGATTAAATGTATGCAAGTGTGTTGCTTATTGCTTTATCAAATATTAAGTAATTAGTTGGTCAATAGGTAAAGAATATCACCTTAATAGTTTTTACGTTAATTTTAAATAAAGAACGAATATTTTTTTACAGATCCAAATGTTATATAAAAATTTAAAACAAAAACTGAAAAATAATATTAAAAATATCTTATCCTCACTTTTAAAAAACAAAACCAAAACTGTCTATGCCGTAGACGACCATTGTGCTTATTTTCATAAGTTATATTCAGGAAATTTTTGGCTTGTCTAAAATTGTTAGTTCGTTAAATTAAAACCCTTTTAAAAAAGGGGTTTAAACAATTACTAATAAAGTTACCCCCAGATGGTCAATAATATTGTGACATTATTTATAATGATAAATAATATTGAACGTGTGAGCTCGCTGCACACATCCTACTTTCTAATCACGGAGACAAATCTCTGCAGGTTAACTGATTTATAATATGTTTGATGTGACATGTATGCGTCAAGGTCATAAAAACCTTTATTTAGTCAATTTTTAGACGAACGAGAATCGTGTCCAATATTAGGAAGTGCGAAAGTAGTATATGTGGAGCCGGCCTAAGGAGTACATTTAAACAATATTTTTGATGGCAATTATATTGAAGAAAATAAAATAAAATACCTATATTAAAAGGTGTTGATATTATTAATACTTGAGCTCTACTGCGGGATACGTAAACAAAGATACAACTGTGAGACTAAACGCTTCCTAACCGCGAAATTATTTTGGTTCGCTACACGCACGTTTTTTCTGCGTACCGCGTTTCCGTTTTGTTTCTAGTGTTAATTTTGTGTTTTTAATAGCTCACAATATCATAAGCTAAAAATTTATTAGGGAAAATAATAAAATAAGTGCGTAATATATTAAAACAATACTAACTTCCCAAAGCAATTTAAAAATATAGTACCTGTACTCTCAACCAAACGCGGTAACCCGTTAGCGGGATCAATTTGAGACTTAATTCTAGGGCGGGATACGAGAACAAACACCCTTTGCGGTCTCTCGCGCGACTTTACGCTTCGTGTATCCACAATTTTTCTCGCGTATCGGGTCGATTTTATTTCGTTTCTAGTGTTAATATCTCGAGTTTTTGACTGGTCACAATGCTCAAGCTGGAAATTGAACAGAGGAAATAATAGAATTAGTGCTTCTCAAAGCAATAAACATAAAGTAATGAATAATCTATTGCATTAAAAGTTATTGTTTTATTTTATCCTCTGTTAGCAAAAGTATCTCTCCCTTATCTGATGAAATGCCATACATTTTAATTTTGAAGATTGACTGCTGATAAATATTAAAAGACAAAATGCACTTGTTTTTTCATTTAATTTCACGCACCAGTGCGATTGCCCAAATTACCAAGCTCCCTTCGTTTTCGCGTTCCCGTTCCCGCGCACGCGGTTCCATGTTGGTTTGAAAGTACCTTAAGTGTGGCTTAAAAGAAGTAATTGTATTGTGTAAGATATCCAAGTCCTTGGTGACATTAGTTTTTTTATAAAAGTGGTACCTATGAAGTGGTTACCTAAAATGCCAACTTAGATATTTATTTTTCGGAAAAACTGTTTTTGTGTCTACCTCGTAAACATGGCGGTTTTTGTCATTTAGGTACCTACAATTTTACGTATTTACTTTTTTAATACAAAAGTACTTCCATTACTGACACAGATATTTCGCAAAATATTATAATTCCCTGGAATTCTTTCTGATACAATTTCGTAAAATTCTAGTCCTCTAGCAGGGTCATCTTCTCTTCCTTCGTCGAAAGTTTTTATTTAATATTCGTAAAATGTTGGCCATTTTAAAATCCTTTTAAGAGAAGTCCACAAAATGACTTTTTGGACTATCGGTAAATTTCAAATATTCTTCATATACAGGGTTTAAGGTGGGGTTGGTCATACGACCATGTTTGCATTGCAGCCTATTGGCTTATCGTGCACCCATATACAGGGTGTTCCTACTCTATTTATACACAAAATAACTTCTTGCCCCTGTGCAAGATACAAAAATAATCCTAAGATAAGAAATGTTTATTTGAATATTTTTTTATTGACATTACCAGTAAATATACAAGGTGTCTCAAAAACATATTTTTTTATCGTCAAGTAGGTTTTTTAATGAAACACCCTGTATATTTTAACAAATATTGTCTCTGTATTAAATTCTTCATTAAAAATATATAACACACTATGCGTTAATAATAAATTAGAAGCTAAATATTATTTTATCTTACTTTCTATTTTTTTTGTGTCAAAAATTAAAAGAGGTAAAGAGGTGTATTTCGCACAAAACGTCTGACATAAGTAAGCTAATAAATTGATTTTTATACTTTTAAAATTTACTTATTATCTACATACCTCAACACTGTAGAAAATTTAAATACTCGTATATGGACTAAAATCTTCTAAAAAATATGGTGTTTCACAGGTAAAACAATCACTTACATTTTATTTATTTAAAAAATCATATTATTTAATGTACGCTGACCCTTTTAGTACAGTTAGTAGAACAGAACCTTTCCTAATTACCACTAAACAAATACTATTTTTTTTGTAGAAGAAGTTTAAGCTGTATCAAGATAACTAAATGGGATCGAAAGTATTTGAAAATAGATATGTTAAAATTTATGCTCTTACCCTGGGATAGCTTATAATACATTTATAAATCATTTTAACTACGTTGTATGCTCTTACCCCATTATCACGGAGAAGTGCGTATCATTAACTGTCATTTTATAAAAATGAAAATAAAATAAAAGCTAATACTATTGAATTTTTAAAGATTATATAGTGTTAATACAGTATAATATTAGATAATTCAAATATTATTTCGTGAAACAAAAATATACATGTTTAAAGTCTAACTTTTATAAAAGTACCCTGCACTTCCTCACTTCGCTTTATGTGTATTGTAAAATAATAAATTCTAAAGCTAATAAAGTGAGGGTAAACGAGTTTTACATGCAAAACTTACTTTTAGCAACTTTTAAGATAACCAACATAATTTACTTTAGCTTTTATTTCAAAAGTATGTTCTCTTTTATTAATTGAATTCACCTATTTTGCTAAAACAAAAATACGATCATAAAAATTAACATTTTAGTGTTTAAAATTACAAAATCGTTTTGATTTCAAATAAAGATGACAAAAAATCTAACAATGTCAGGCTGACATTACATCTTTGACAATCATAAACTTTCATGTACGGTGTTGCCAAGTATTTTCGACTAAAATATATATATTTTTTTATTTTACCCAGGTAAGTTAACGATATACTGACAATCGATTTTTGAGTCAACTGTAACTATTCATTATTATTTATTTTTATTGTGCCTGTTTTAAAACTTTTTAAGTCCCTTACTTTTTTGTTTTAACTATGTATGTTGTTAATAATGTCTTGGTAGGGTGTCTCCAGGATACTCGATTACTTCGATGTCCTGTTGGACGTTGTCCTCGGCAATGCAGAAACCAAAGAAAAGAAAGTGTTCTCTTGGGTGCATATTTCGTTGCCCATCCTGCCAAGCTTCCTATAGAATCCTTCAAGAAACCTTTCTTGAACAATCGAGTGTACCTGTACAGTGTGTAAATACCATATTATATCTTATGTGGGAATGGGTATGTGAGGTACGATCAGGATACGGTCGTACAATAATATAGATTTTTTCGTGACATTAGTTTCTAAAAATTTGGATGTTGTTAATAATGTTTTCGATTTAATGCGCTACATATCAAGTGAGGATAAAGTCTTGGTGGAGTGTCGGAAACTAAATTACTTTGGCGAAGTTTTCGGTTTCCTGTTAGACGTTGTCGTCGTCAATGAAGGATCCAAAGAAAAGAAAGTGTTTCTCTATAAAATAATAAAATTAGAAATGTATGGCTTTAGGGGTGTTTTTAAAATTGATTAGACTATATTTATCTGAAAGAAGCCAAATTCAAAACTTAAATGGACAAACATCAAAAACTAAATGTATTACGTCTGGTGTAACACAAGGTTCCGTACTGGGACCTTTTTATTTCTTCTTATAAATTAATAATTTAGGTTCAGTTACAATTAATGGAAAATTTACAATATTTGCAAATAATACTACTATTTTTTGGCAAAATAAAAATATAAATAATTTAAAAAGATATTTTAATAATTAAACAATGGTGTGATTTAATTTTACTATCTTTTATTAAAAATAAAACAAATATATTGGCATTTAGGTGTAACCTAAATAATATTACTGTAAATAATAAAATAATAAACAATGTTTCATTTACTAATTTTCTTGATATTTATGTAAATAAAAACCTTAATTTTTTAGAACACTTTAAAAAGGTATGTAAAAAAATATTTTCAGGTTGTTATGCTCTTAGAATTATTTTTACTAAACTTGATTTTTCTCTTGGAAGAGAATAGAAGAGAAAATAGTCAAAAATAGTTATTTAGTATAAATTGAATAAATAATCAGATGTGGTATTTATTTCTGGGAAAACTCTAGTCAAAATCTGTTAAACTCAGTTTTTATTTTTCAAAAAGAGGTATAAGAACTATTTGCAAAATCAAATCTAGGGAATCTTGCAAAGATTTATTTAGATATTGACACTGACATCTATTTTTATATTGGAAACTTGTTTGTTTAATATACAAAAATATTGGTGTAATTATATAAATGCCTTTAATATAATTTTAGATATAACTTCTGCATTGATCTACTTATACCGCATTTAAATATGACAAAAAATTTATAATTTTTAAACCAAAAAGATATTTGATCATTTACTAAATTCTATAAAAAAATATTACAAACAAAAAAAATATGTTAAAACAATTTTACCTAAAAAATGATATCATAATTTAAATGAACTTTGCGATATATTATATGTGTGTATATCTGTCTATGTATATGTATATGTATTTGTATATATAATATATTGTTATGCGTTGTCTATAAAGATGTTTAAATATTTTTATAACAATAAAACTTATTATTATTCTTAATGAGCGTTTGCTATTTGATAAGAAATAGCTTTAATTAGTTCTGGAAAATAAATCAGCCTTATTTTCACTATATTTGTTTTTCTTAATGCACATTATTTTTTTTGTTAAAAGTAAATTGTAACCAAACACTTTTTATAGACACCTTTTAAAATCCTATTTTTTTAATTTTTATTTTACCCATTTTTTAATTAAATGCGAAGCTTTACTTTTAAATTTAATATTTCCAAATTATTAAAAAGTAAGTTAACCTTTTCTTTAAATAATATAAATAATTAATGTTGGGCGTTTTTAGTTAATGTTATTGTTATTTTTAGGTGGAGTCGGTCATGTCGTGCAGATTGATAATAACGGGCGTGTCCACAAATTACATTGAGGGTTACTGGTCGCGCTTGAAACATACACATATATATATATATATATATATCTATATATATATATATATATATATATATATATATATATATATATATATATATATATATATATATATATATATATATATAACTGAGATTAATTTATTCTTGGGTATAGGTTTATTTATTAGTATATTAATTAAAACGCTTCGATTTGACGTTTCGCTCCATATATTGGGCTTTTTCAAAAAAAATTATTCAGTACTTTTAACCTAAAAAACAGAAAAAACATGCTTACATTGTATACTAGTTGTTAAAATTTCATTAAAACACGAAACACACAACTCCACAAAAACACTACTTAAATTATTCAAAAAAAAAATTTTTCCACATCTCGTCTGCAACAAACAATTTTTAAACAGTAAGATTATTAGAATGATTCTTCGAGGTTCGTATAATGTTTATTTAAAAAAAAATGTTATTGGTTTCTGTTATTACTGTATTAAAAAAAATACGTAATTGTTTGGAAAAAATTTTTGAATAATTTAAGTAGTGTTTTTGTGGAGTGGTGTGTTTCGTGTTTTAATGAAATTTTAACAACTAGTATACAATGTAAGCATGTTTTTTCTGTTTTTTAGGTTAAAAGTACTGAATAAACAATTTTTTGAAAAAGCCCAGTATATGGGGCGAAACGTCAAATCAAAGCGTTTTACTTAATATACTAATATATAAACCTATACCCAAGAATAAATTAATCTCAGTTATTGAAAAATGGTTTAATTAAAAATAAAAAGTTATAAATATTGCAAGGGTTAAAATGCAAGTTACATCAAAATCTACATTCCTGGAAACAGTACGAACAACCTACGGAATAGAATGTGTAGATAAAATGAAGACTTTATCCAAAATGAATGACAAATTGGCAAAACAAAAGAACCGAACGATTTTTTTGCTCAGATGTAAACATATGGATGTCAACCCAGTTTTTTTAAATTTTAACATATCACATATTAATTTTACAGGTACGTACCTCGAAGAAAAATTTAAACATATTATAAGTAGCACAAAAAATAAAATTTTAAATCTTACAATTACTGAAACTACAAATACTATATCTAACTTGGAATCGCATATTAAGTTATTAAACACAGAACTGAAACAAATATTACCGCCTAACACGTTTGATAGTTTTACTCACTATGAAAAAATAAAACAAGAAAAAATATTTAATTGCATAAAAACAAAAAACCAAAAAAGCTCTCAAATTTAATATCAAAAACATCAAAATTGGACATTAAGGTGAACACTTCAAATTGGCTAATGAATATTTCTGATAAACCTATACCAGAAGATATTGCTGAGGTTCTAGCATTGGGCGATAGGTTTTCCTTGCCGATTGTAAACGAGAGTAGTTTTCCCACAACAGAATATATAGCATGCGTGGAATCTGCAATACATGACAAACCAAATGAAATCAAAGATTCCATCCGAGCAAGTGTAGTTAATGTCATAACCAATCACAAAATTAAATTAAGACATAAAAACATTAAACAAAATCATTTTCAAAGTAAAATTAATAAACAAATTAGAAAAAGCAAACAATTTATTAAAGATAACCCTGACATTACGATATTAAAACCAGACAAAAGCAACAAAACTGTAGTCATGAATACCGCAGACTACAATTTAAAAATGGGAAACCTACTCTCGGATACACAAACTTATAAAAAAATACGTAGTGATCCAACTAACTCTTTCCAAAATAAAAATAATAATTTTGTCAAAAAACTTTATCTAAAAATCTGATATCTGAAACAGAAGCAAGGAAGCTTATGATTCATAATGCAGTCGCGCCCAAAATATACGGACTGCCTAAACTACATAAGAACGGCATTCCATTGAGGCCTATTGTATCGTGTATTCAATCTCCCTTTTACAAACTATCTAAATACCTTAGTGATTGTCTAGCCAAAATAACTTGTAAGAACGACTACTACATCAAGGATTCTTTTAGCTTTAAAGAATTTATTGACTCGACTAAAATACCTAAAGATCATAAACTAGTGTCCCTTGATGTTGTTTCTCTTTATACCAATATACCTAACGATCTTTTATATCAAATAATTAAAGAAAAGTGGAATTTGCTAAAAGAACACACTTCTCTTGATCAAAACACATTTATTGAAGGTGTAAACTTAACATTAACAAATAACTATTTTCAATTCGAAGACAAATTTTATCAACAACTTGATGGATGCGCAATGGGTTCACCCATATCATCAACCGTTGCACAACAACTCGTCATGGAATATGTAGAGGAAAATGTACTAAGTCATAATAACATTCCAATAACCTTTTTTAAAAGATACGTTGACGATTGTCTGACATCCGTACCAGTAGACCAAATTAATAACTTAGTGAGTTCTTTTAACAGTTTCCATCCTTAAATCCAATTTACATCAGAAGTAGAAATAAATAATGAAATAAATTTTCTTGACCTAACTTTAATAAGAAACCAAAATAATGAAAAACTAAAAACCAAATGGTATACGAAAACTACGTGGTCAGGACGGTATTTAAATTATTATTCAAACCACCCAAATTCGCAAAAAATAGTGTAATTATAGGCCTAACTGACAGGGCGTTGATGCTAACTTCACCAGAACTCCGCCCACAAATTTTAAACAAAATCAGAAAAATCCTCAGAGAAAACAACTTTCCGATAAAACAAATCAATAAAATTATCAAACAACGCACTTTCAAATTATATAATAACAATAAAAACAACAAAAATACTACTGAAATTGACAATCCAAAAAATATATAGCAATGCCTTACTCCCCTGAATTGTCCAAGAAAATAAAATACATTCTAGCAAAACATGACATAACTGTATGCCATAAGGCTCATAATCTTCTGTCATCTTTATTTACACCCTTAAAAAGCCAAGTGCCCAAGAAAAAAAATCTTATGTTGTTTACTCGCATATATATATATATATATATATATATATATATATATATATATATATATATATATATATATATATATATATATATATATATATATATATATATATATATATATATACATATATATATATATATATATATATATATATATTATTACGGAGTCCAGCTCAATCTCAGTCTGGCTGTCGTTGCGGAAGGTGCTCTGCGGTTTTTGTTGAGAATTGAGCTTGCGTTTTTTAGAAGTTTTATTTTTATTTTTGAAGTTTCTGGGAATTAGTTTTTTATTTTATTTTTTCAGTTTGGTTTAAGATTCTTGTGCAAATACCGTGGGGGATTGAGTGACAATCGTGCGGTTGAGGTCACGGGGTGAAAACCGTGGAAAGTTCTTTTAAGGACTTAGGGAGATTTTACCAAGTGTGAAATATTTAAAAAACTTTCATTTTGCTTAATTTTCATATACAGGGGGTTTAATTAAATTCGTTAATAAGAGCTAGTTGGGGTGGTATCAATTCATTCATATAAAGTTTTCGTGGAAATTCTAAAAGCTTTCTTTACAGGAAAATCAGAGTACTTAAGAAAAAGGTTCAGGTTAAGTTTAAGATCTGTTAACCGATAAGTGAATTTTTATTGTAACTGTGCAACTTTATAAAAAAAAAAAAAAAAGAACAAAAAAATAGTAAAACCACAAAAAAGATGTCTTTTAATCAACAGAGTGTAAAAGAACCTTTTTCTCTTTCAGCAGACCCGGACCGGGATTCACTTAACTTCGGCTCGGCGGTGCCTACATTAATTGTGGGTAGCTGTCCTGCCGAAGTTAACCATAGTGACCCAATTATGACAAATGACCATCTTGAAAGCGATACCCGGAATGACAACATAAATAATTTCCCCGAACCCGGACTTCCTAATCCGCCGACGACGGCGTCGCCTACGGCGTCGGGCCACCGCTCAGGATCCACAACTGCCCATCG